>JAVYIG010002467.1:0-246321 GCA_035222895.1 Strongylocentrotus droebachiensis | reverse complement strand
ACCTGATTATTACCCTAGCTTTAGCATGGCTAGCATTACGGCACTCTAGCATTTCATGGAATTAATTCCTGCCAGGTACCCATTTACATCAGTTGAATGTGGCAAATGTAGATCAATGTCTTGCCAAAGGACATTGGTGCCGCGGCGGGACTCGTAGACTTTGTGATCCATATATGTGTGTTAGATCGGCCCTTTGTTGCATACAATTAAAAGTACAAAACTTTTAATGTGAAGCGGCAGCATCCTTTTGTTACTCCATTTTTTCATTTCAAATGCTTACTGCATTATGTGTAAATGGGGCTCTATTGTGTTAGATTGTTGATTAATACAAGTATAATTCTCCTTTTCTTTTATCAGCTTTATGCACTGATGGCCTATTTTGTCCGAGACTGGAGAAACTTACTTCTTCTCTCATCTCTGCCTGTTGGAGCATACCTTCTTATCTACTTGTAAGTACAAGCTATGATCATCATCATTTTAAATCTTCTTCATTCTACTCAAAGGCTTAAATTAAAGGTAATACAAAGTTTTGGGAAATTTTGAAAATTGGCCGAATAGTGATTCTTTACAATTTTGATATATTTTGATGACCCTGTGGATGCTTTATAAGCACTAGAAAATTAAGCCCCTAAAACACTTCTGCTTTCGAAAAAATTGAATATAAAAATTTACCGGTGCTCTGGTAAATTTTGTATTACCTTTAAGTTTGATTGCTAAAGGACTACTTCCATAGAAGGCTTGGAGGCAAGTTGGTTCAGTCAGTAGTGTATGTGCCTCTCCAAGCACAGATCAAGGGCTTGAATGCAACCCATGAGGATGACTGAAACCCTACCCTCCTATGTCATGGCTTGGTCGCAGTGTAAAACATGCATTCCCTGTAATACGATATCAGGGACCCGTTTCACAAAGCCTTTTTACAATGACAAATAACAAATCTGCTGATAACCTATCTGAAGCAAGGATTTCACTAGCTTATAACAAAAACTGTCATTTGTCACTGATGACAAGTTTAGTGAAATGGGGCCCAGGAGACAAGACCTGAAGATGTTTTAGTGATAAAGTTTGCTTTCCCCTCCCTGGGACAGTAAGTTAATAATTATTACAGTCCGTTCATGTACAGGCTCTGGTGTTTACTCTATAGGGCCTTTTTCTCTGAAACCAAACAGATTTTGTATGAGAGAAACTTTCAAGAGTGGTTCAGATTCGTGAAGTTTAGTGCAGTAAAATAAAGAATGGAGTAAAAAATACTAAATTTTATATTATGTAATTCACAAAATGGCTGCCATCAACAATATTTGTGATGTTTTCACATTGCGATTGTGTGTATAGTTGAACAGTAGTAGATTGAAAATAACTGCTTCAGGAATATTCAGGTATGGAAGGCATGAATAATAAATTGTTTATTTGTATTTGTTTATTTTTCTAGTGTGATTCCTGAATCGGCTCGTTGGCTCATATCTAAAGGTCGTATCAGTGAGGCTGAAGACATCTTGCATGAGATAGGAAGAAAGAATGGGATGAAGGTTAGCCGCTCTATGATCAACCTATCTGAAACTAAGACTACTCCTAAGACTGATAAATATGGTTTATTGGACTGCTTCAAGACACCTGTACTCAGAATGAGAATGATGATTCTCATCTGCTCTTGGTAAGTCAGAGATCTTTATTAACCTGTACTCAGAATGAGAATGATTATTCTTATCTGCTCTTGGTAAGTCAGAGATCTTTATTAACCTGTACTCAGAATGAGAATGATTATTCTTATCTGCTCTTGGTAAGTCAGAGATCTTTATTAACCTGTACTCAGAATGAGAATGATGATTCTCATCTGCTCTTGGTAAGTCAGAGATCTTTATTAACCTGTACTCAGAATGAGAATGATTATTCTTATCTGCTCTTGGTAAGTCAGAGATCTTTATTAACCTGTACTCAGAATGAGAATGATGATTCTCATCTGCTCTTGGTAAGTCAGAGATCTTTATTAACCTGTACTCAGAATGAGAATGATTATTCTTATCTGCTCTTGGTAAGTCAGAGATCTTTATTAACCTGTACTCAGAATGAGAATGATTATTCTTATCTGCTCTTGGTAAGTCAGAGATCTTTATTAACCTGTACTAAGGATGAGAATGATGATTCTCATCTGCTCTTGGTAAGTCAGAGATCTTCAAGACACCGGTACTCAGAATGAGAATGATTATTCTCATCTGCTCTTGGTAAGTCAGAGATCTTTATTAACCTGTACTCAGAATGAGAATGATTATTCTCATCTGCTCTTGGTAAGTCAGAGATCTTTATTAACCTGTACTCAGAATGAGAATGATGATTCTCATCTGCTCTTGGTAAGTCAGAGATCTTTTCATTATTTTTGATAGGCATCAATGAGAGGAGAATGCAATCATCTTGAATTTAAAGTTGTCCTCTTTATTGCTAAAAGACGAACAGAGGGTGAGCTATGAAGCAGTTGCTTTATACTCCTCCTATTGTAACATATCAAATCTAGAAAAGCATCAATCTACCATTGCCACTCCCCACCCTGGGGAAGTAAATGTAATAGGAAGACATTCCTTGATGCATGGGTGCCTTATGTCATAGCACGTTTGAAATCCCAACTATTTTTGTTGGTATAATTATCATGATTGTTATTGTTACTTATTACAATTACATTGTGAAGCGCGTAGAAATGTGGTACTAAAGAGAAGGTTGAGTTATGGGGAGAGGTGAAAAATAATTTGTGAGCGTTTTCATTGTTATTATGCAAGTTTGAAAGAAGTTCAGATATAACAAAATCTCTCCTGTAAAAGATGGCTCTAAAAATGCCTTCATATTTTGCAATCGCATGTTTTAAGCGCTATACAAAGTGATTATTATTATTAATAAGCAAATAACTACCGTTGGTGAAGGTGATGGGACGAACTATCACTTCCGAGGCGATCTGGATGTAGCTATCTTTCCGAAGCGAAGCTGAGGAAAGATAGCGTATACATTCTGATCGACGAGGAAGTGATAGTTTGCCATCGCCTGAAACCAAAAGGTGATTATTTGCTTTATATTCCACATCTAAAACAATTTAACTACAAAAAGAAAAGGACGTGTATGCATCTACATAAAAGACACCATGCCCAAATTCACACCAAAAAAGTGAAACGGTAGTTTAACCCAACCTCTTGAGGGGACGGTGCGCGCATGTGTTTGTTTTAATTGCGCTCATTGGTAATGCGCGCTTAATTACGCCTGTTTTAGTGCGCTTTTGGATAATCTTCAGTGAAAGTGCGTTGCCCTTTGTAGATAGTACCTCTATCTTCGGTGAAAGTGCGTTGCCCTTTGTAGATAGTAGTACTATCTACAAAGGGCAACAAACTTTGTTTCTCCCATCAATAATGGGCGATCTATCTTTCATCACATGATTTACTTTTGACCAATCGTAGAGCAAGATTCTTAGTATGTGGAATATAATATTTATTATATGCATTGTTACTAATTGATCCTGTGATTGTTTTGTGTACATGTAGGTTTACTGCTAGTATGGTGTACTATGGACTGACAATGAATGCTGGTAATCTAGGTAGTAATGTATACATCAGCTTTGCTCTCTCTGGTTTGGTGGAGTTACCTGCGTATCTCTTTGGCTTCTTAGTACTCAACAGGTAAGTCCTGCAATCCAGAACAATCTCACTCTATCGTATATATATCAGAACTTATTCATAAACACAGTCCAGTTCATACTCTTTGATCATCATCACACTATAAGCTTCTGGCTGTACACCTTGTAAACATATTCATATTTATTTCATTTCCAACAGAAAGGTAAACAAAGATATTACATTTTATTTCATACATAATTCATTTTTTCAAGAAACTATACAAATAAACTTTGCACATAATAAAATTATTACAAGAAATTCTTAACTTCTGAGGAAATGGGGGGGGGGGGGGGGGATCCACTAAAAAGCAGTGCTTGTAGTTTGTAGTTTGTGGATCATTATGGAACCAGATCCTTCAGGGCATCAGCTTCTGCTCTGTCTTATCTAATTTTATAATGTAAAGGGCAAAGAGAATTGAATTGTATTTTCATGTGTTATACAGATTTTAACATTTTTATTTCTATTGCCCCTGTCACATCGACAAGATTTATAATAGATCAATAACGGACCAAACAAATTATATTTCATATTTGTTGATTATTACTCAGTTTGGAGTCAATTTACTAAGTGTGTCAGGGCACTGTTATCTATTTGATTAGAGATAGAAATCTACATCTATGCATGGTGCTTCATAAACAAATTTAACATTTATATTGATATTTCATTTATTATATGAATTCTTTCAATTCCAGTAAATTATTTCCTGACTTCTCCATTATTTTTTTGTGAGAAGTGATTATTTCACTGTAGGAGTCTGAGGAGTGTGTCTCCCTGACCAGTCAATTCAGACTTTGATTATTTTGTTTGTCATACAGGACTGGTCGAAGGAAAGCATTGGCAGCTTCTATGTTTGTAGGGGGTGTGTCCTGTTTGAGTTTGTTATTCATCTCAAAGGAAGGTAAGAAAGTGTGTTCAATCTGACTTAGTCTCTCACTGTACCTATCAGAACTAAAAACTATCAGGCAACCATCCCGGTACTCCCTTCGCTCCTCTCCATGCATCACACTGAACCACCTATCTCCCAAGACGCTACCTACACTTGGTGACAGAGCCTTCACAACTGCTGCTCCCAAATTGTGGAATAACCTACCCATATCTCTTTGTAACCAACAATCTGTCAATACCTTCAAAAAACATCTAAAAACTCATCTCTTCTTTTAACAATATAATTGTAAAGCGCATTTAAACATGTATATGGAAAATGGGCTATATAAATATATTATTATTATCATCAGATGTTTCATTACCTACACTCTGTACTGAATACCAGACATTCACAATAAGTAACTCTGAAATGCATACTTGTTCTTGTAATAGCCAAAATGATATTCTACATGTGATATCCAATCAAAAAATGGATTACCCAAAGTGACTTTTTCAACATGCATAAACTGTAGCTGAAAATCAATATTCTGCTTTCTGATGTTGCCATTTCTATTTGATATTGCTCTGTGCAGAGCCATTGGAAAATAGGATCCTATCCTAGAGTCCCATACAGCTTCTAAATTGTATTTCTTTCAAAAATTTACACTAAAATTGATATGAAGTCATAATAATAATAATAATAATAGTTCAGATGCTGCTTGTAAGTGTCAGCTTGCATGGTGAGGTAGATATACAGTAGATTTGCAGGTGCACCATGAGGCTGGCGGCTGCTTTGAGGGTTCGGCGGGTGGCGGTGGTTGATGTACGGGTGTCTGTTGGGGTGGTGAGGGCGGTGCTGGAGGCGGTGGTGGAGGAGGAGTGACCGGGTACTTGTTGATGAGGGGTTTCCAGATGTTGTTGATGTATAGTCCCGAGTCTTGGGGCACGGTGTTGTGGCGGTGAATTTTGATGGCTTCTCGGATTCGGTGTGTGTGCCAGTGCTTCATTATGGAGATGAGATAACTGTTGTCCCATTCGATGGTGTGTTCGTGTTGCTGGGCGTGTTTGACGATAGCGGACTTATCCCAATCGCTGAGTCTGAAGCTGGTTCTGTGCTCCTTGAGTTTTGTTTCCAGATTTCTCCCCGTTTCACCGATGTAGACTTTTCCACATTCGCATGGTATTTTGTAGACTCCAGCTTTCTTGTGGTTTGGATGCTTGTCTTTGTGGGAGTGGAGTATTGAATGGAGTTTGTTGGAGGAACTGTGTCGAACTTGGATGTCTGCTGCTTGAAGGATACGTTGAATCTTGTGAGAGGCTTGACCGATATAGGTTAGGAACAATGGTTTGCTTCGGTGGTGTAGCTGCGGGTTGGTTCTCTTCAGGGATAGTGTTGGCTGCGGGCTTGTTGGCGGGAGTCTTTGATTTGATCTTGTGTCTTGGGTATTTGTTGATGCTAGTTAGGGCTGTGGTGACATGCTGGATTACCTGGTCTAGATGGTCGGCATCGCTTAGTTGATGGGCTCGGCGGATGAGGGCATTGGGAACTGATTGTAGTACGGATGGATGGTGGAAGGATCTGTAGTGAAGATATCTATCGGGGTGTGTGGGTTTCCTGTAGACTTGATGAGCGGGCTTGCCGGATGGTGATTTGGTAACGAGAACGTCTAGGAAGGGGATGCTGTTGTTTTGCTCGGTCTCCATGGTGAATTTGATGCTCGGGTGATGCTGGTTGATGTGGGCAAGAAAGTGGTCTAGGTCACGTCTGCTATGTGGCCAGATGAGGAATGTGTCGTCGACATATCGGAGCCAGAGAGAAGGGCGTTGTGAGTCTGGAGTGCCGTTGTTTCGAAGTGCTCCATGAAGATGTTGGCTATAACCGGTGAAAGAGGCGATCCCTCACCACCACGACAGACACCCGTACATCAACCACCGCCACCCGCCGAACCCTCAAAGCAGCCGCCAGCCTCACAGCTACAATACACAGCAGACGACAACAGACTACAACGCCGCCTACGTCGGGGACACACACAGCGTCTCGCCGACAACACATCCCACTCATCGACTTGAAACTCTCCTAAGTCCGCAACCCGGAGACTCCAGCCCAGACGGACAGTCAGACGTACCAGCCGACCATCGATGCCCACTCCCCGATGACTCGAACCAACACGGTCACCTATTTTTCCCTGACGTCCGCACCCCGGTGACTTAAGCTCACGCACGCCAGCCATTCTCCACTCCTGACGACGGATAGTCAACCTGTTCGAAATGTCGAGCCACTCATCCTCTCTAAGCGCTATAGTTCTCCTTAGAACCTATATGCTAAGAAAGATAACAAACAGTCCTTTTCAGGACTACCACACCCCCAAGAAAGATTACTGAGTTACATGTAGAGTCCTTTTTCAGGACTCCATAATTACCCTCTCCTCTCTCTCACATGGTGCACCCGCAAATCTACTGTATAATAATAGTTCAGTTCTTGTATAGCGCATAATACGTTATGAAATAACATCTCTATGCGCTTCCAAAGAGCTTTGGACTTTATTACCCTAGCTTTAGCTCCGGCTGCCTTATCAGCGCATCAGTCATAGGCGGTACATGAGAATGTCTCACTTGTATATCTTCTGACTTAAGGAGAACAGTTTAAACAAATATTTGACCAGTTTCCTATTTTTTCTGAACTGTATTTCATGTTTTATCCAATTTTGGTTTGTTATGTTTATTATTTTTCTACAGATGAAACCAGGGTGAAGATCAGAACAGCTCTGGCTCTGATTGGTAAAATGGGGATATCATCTGCTTTCAATATCGTCTACATTTACTCATCAGAACTATTACCAACAGTATTAAGGTGAGCACATAGTTTATACTTCTTTAATCATATATACTTATTATCAACATAATTCAGGTTAACAAAGGGCTTCTAGTTTATTATTCTTTGATTGGAGTTGTTTTAAGTTTAAGGTAATGTTGAGGTCTGTTAATGATTGAAAATAAACTATCACAGAATCCAACAAAACTTACACTGAATTTTCAAGATTTCAAATGAATGACATGTGCTAAACGATTTTGGTAGAAAGTGTTCAGGGGCCAAGTAGTGGCATAGCTTGCTGGAGCTAAAGCCAGGATGACAATTGCTAAGCTCCACCCTATAAAAATGCTCCAGATCTCAATCATATTGTGACATCATCTGTCAATCATTAGTGAGCTGGTATGTAACATCCCCCAGCTCAGCACATGCTCACAAAAGAATTGCATGCTTTCATACAATACCTCCACATTACCATTTTTCCTGTTGATGCTACAGCACGTCTGACATAGCAATGTTGGTATTGTATGGTCTATTTTAAACAGGTGGTCAGCTCTGGTGAAACTTCATACCACTGTCCTTATCAAAATACTAAATATTACTATTTTCATCATGAGAGATGTTGGATTGGAAGGTTTGTGTGTATGGATAAAGTGATACCAAAATGCTTATTTTTGTTTGTTTTTTCCACAGAAACAGTGGGATGGGAATCTGTTCGATGGCAGCTAGGATAGGAGGTGTGGTAGCACCACAGATTATCCCTATGGTAAGTCTCTCAAAATGTTAAACTTTCTTATTATCTGCTGGGATAGGAACATGAAAGCTGTGTGTTTCGCTCTGCTTTTCTCTCCTGAAAGTTGTATGATCAGTCAGAACCACATATGGAAGGTGACTAATTTAGTCAGTTTCCATTTGCAGTTTGTCATAAAACGCTGTCACAAGACTTGGTGGAAATATCATTAATGGTTGTACAAGTCTTGCGCACAGCAAACCTCTAGGCCAATCAAGAAATGCCCGTAGTCACTCGGAGAGTCCTCGGATGAGGGAAATGTAGATAATGACTTTTCCATTTCAGGACAATTGGTGGAAAATGCAGAGCATGACATACGTCCTGTTCGTCATAAAACTGAAGGCTAATCCTGGTGATTGACAATACTTGTTATTGGGTAAACATACAAATGGTGTTGAATTTCCCATGAGAGAGCCCCCTACTCTGGATCTGTAAAGTTTTACTTTCACCCATATCTCTACCCCTTTTCTCCTTGTAATTGGATTGTATATTGTAAGCATCATTTTTACCAAGGTTTTTCTTTCTCATTTTGTTCTTTGCCTTGTTATTCCACACCCATCCCTCCCCAGTTGTCACAGTTGGATATTGTGCAGGTTTTCATCTAGTTTTTTAAAACATTTCTTTTCTCATTTCATCATTTGCCAGGGTGATAAAACAACATTTTTGATATTTGGAGGAACTGCGTTAGCCTGCGCCATCTTTGATCTCGGATTGCCAGAGACACTCAATAAACCTCTTCCTGAAAGCATTGAGGATGTAGAACGTGACGCAGCAATCACAGATAAACAGGAGAAATACTCTAGTAAAGGGCTACTAACCTCTAGACTATGAAGTATTATCATGACATAGAGAGTAAAACAACACGCTTTAGGCCAAATAGTATTGTCTAGCAAGTACAATAAAGAGGCCCTACTTCACTATATTTACGACGTTGTACGCTCCCCAAGGAAGCTGCCAATTTGTTGAAAGTTCCCTTCAAAACTTACAGGTTGTGACGTATCCCAAGGAGAACTGATGTAGTGTGCAGCGCACGCCTTGTATGCAATACACGTCAAACATAGTGTCCTGCCAAGTGTTTGGTTGTAAATGTTCCTCAAAAGCTCTGAAGGTGGAGAAATTTCTGGACAAAACATAGAAGTAGGAGAGGAAAATCGATGACAGAAGAAGGATTTTGCCTCCCTTTTGTCAAATGTATGATGCTTTATATTTGTTTAGATAATGTATTAAATGGCCTACTAACTGAAATTAACATGTAGTTTGAGGTTAATTCCCATATAAGGGAGGGAAGAGGTAGGTCAGCATGAAACACACACCACTCAGTATTTCCATAATCATAAATAACCTAGCTACTACTTACTTATATATTACATACTTATATATCCACATATAGATTAGACATAATGGGAAAGTTGAAATATTGAGAGAAAAGTGATCTTAAAGACACTGTTGGAAGTAAAAAAGAAATAGATGAATTATTTATCAACAGAAATCATATTATCCATAGCTTACAATAATATCATTATCAATATATATACATGGACAGGTGTATATATTTGCTATTATAGTGTCTGTCAGAGGAGTATCAGCTCTCTGAAAAGTAAAAAATCTAAAGCTTTGAAAATTAGAAGTTGACCTAAACACTAGCTATCGCTTTGATGACATCATCTCATCTAGGGTACACATATTCACAATGACTTTGCATAGATAATTCATGGCTCATCGCCTCAGCTATATAGGCAAGCCAATCAGCAAGTTTGACCCCTGTTGACCCATAATTTGGAGCAGTGTGGTAAATGAGGTTTTGATTTGCTCTTGTGCAATACTGAAATGGAACATATATATGTTATTTCTTTATATTTGTATTCTATGTTCATTCAGCTTTCCAATAATAACAAGTTGTATTTTCATAGGGTGTTTAAAGTTTAAGAGTGGTCAAGCAGATTCGCACACAATCCAGTTTGAGTTAAGCAAGCATTATGGTGTCTACTGGACTGTGCAGTCAAGAGAGATGAAGAAGATAATAGACATCACACGTAACAATCATCAGAACATGTATTGCTCTGGATGTAATGTGTTCCATAACGCTATACTTATTCAAATTATGAGCTTCAAATATTACCTCTACAAAGATATATTGCAATTAAAATACATTTTAAAGGAACAGTAAAATGTCTTATTGAGTAGACTCATTAATGCACACATACGCACTCAGATAGAATAGGGATCGCACAGAATCCAAGTCCGACTTTGGTTCCGTGCTGTATCTGAGCCTTATACTTGTCGTTTAATTTGTTCATACTTCATAACTGTTTATGCATAGAATGTCATAATGTTTTCAGGTTGATGTTATACATTATAGGTGAAAGGTACACTATAACACGTCCTATCAATTAATAATACATGTATATAAAATGGTATATTAGAAGCTCTGGAATTGTTTCAAGGTGGATTAGGTTTTCCCAATACTCATTGAAACTGTATTCACGTAATGTTGTTTGAAAATTAGGGTACCGGTATGTAGAATATCTAGTAGATTTATTTATTAAATAATTTGTAACACACTTGTTATAACATTCCTGCTCGGTCTTTACAAAAAAAATGTCATCCTTTTGAAAAGTTCAAATCACTGTTTTTCCATTTTTATATTGTCAATAATCTAAATATATGTATATCCTGTTCAGTATAAAATCAGTGTTGCTAATTATTGAAAGAAGAAAAGCTGATAAGAATCTGTCCTTTTGAAATGTATAGTTTAATTGAATGAGAACACTGGACTATTCAATTAAATTTATTTATATTTCCAACAAAACAATTACAAATCAATTATAAACATTTACAACAAACTAGGAATACAAATTGGAAACAGAGGGGTCCACTGAAAAGCAATGCTTGTCCTTTGTAAGAGCAGCTTTCTATAGTGCAATGTACTTGGGGCTATATGGTATGCAGTATGTACTAAGTAGTCTTGTAATTCAAACCCTTTGTGACTGGCTAGTTTATGTGATTGCAAGCTAGATACATGCTAGAGCTTTTCTTTGTGAAAGGGGTCATGTCATTTAAACTGTTTACAAAATACAGTCAAACCTGTCTACAGCGACCGTCCAAGGGAAAGACAAAAAGTGGTCTTTGAAGACAGGTCCCTTTAGTACATGTTTCAATGAGAAACCATTTCCAAGGGAAACAAAAAATGTGGTCCTTGTAGACAGGTGGTCATTAAAGCAGGTTTGACTGTACATGTATCTGGGAAACATAATGGGTCTTTATTACAAAATCATGTACAGAAATTACCTATTCTTCTTTTTGGTATGTTTTTTTTTAAGAAACAATATGTCAACAAGATTTCAATTAGAATTATAACTTTCTAGCGTTGCTAGGATTACTATTAATTGAAACATAGATATGAAGCCAATATGTAGTTCAGTAACCGCATCAAAGACTTGGAACAACATCCCTCTTTCCATAAGGGAAATTACCTGTCTTGCCACCTTCAAAAGATCCCTCAAAACTCACCTTTCCCCCAGTGATTTACTTCCTGTGAGACTGTAAATGTGTTTCCTCTTTTCATAGATTTGTATTCGTAAGTGCTATTGTACTTACCAGTATTGTTTTTAGCACTCCTAAACGTGCTATGTATACAGTATATAATATGTTGGTTGTATTAAAATGTGATAGATTTATTCTGAAAACTCTTCTTTATCATTTACTCTACTATAATGGCTGAATGTAGACTAAGTAGCATTTGTATCATTGTCTTTGCATGATAAACCCCCTCTCTCACTCTCTCTCTCTCCCTCTCTCCCTTTCTCTCACTCTCTCCCTCTCTCTCCCTCTCTCCGCCTCTCTTCCAAAGTCCACTCTATTTGGAGCACAATTCTCTCTTTATCTGTATTGCTGCCACCAACTACATGCTAGTAGCTTTGAACCATCATATTTTACATATGTAATACATAAAACATTCATAAGTATATTGGAATATTGAAATATTCAGATGAAGGTGCTTGTATGTTTATTGGTGTAAATTTACAATATTATATGTAGGGGGAATAAAACTATTCATTTATTTGGAGATATTATTACTGGTATTGGACTTGGTTTATCATGTTGGGTAAAGATATATGTTTTGATAAGACTTATGATTTATATAATCATCATCGTTATCACCATCATCATCACCATCATCACCATCGTTATCACCATCATCATCACCATCATCACCATCACCATCATCACCATCATCACCATCGTTATCACCATCATTATCATCACTGTCATCATTGTCATCATCATTATCATCATTATTACTATTATCATTATTATTATAAGTACCGGTAGTAGTAGTAGTAGTAATAGTAGCAATATAGTTATTATAATTGTCTATATGTAAACATACAGACACATATTACGAGATGATATTCTAGTATTTGATAAACCATTATTCAATATCTGCCAGTCAGTTGTAAAATAAGATGCCTTTTTTATATTTTGACATTTTGTATAAATTTTGAATAAATTTACTATGAAAGGTGAGGAAAAATATAATCAAAAAAGTCTTAAGGGAATTATCAAATCTTTCTGTTGCTGTTTGGTTTCTTAGTATATGTCCATGGTCTAGTACAAATTAGAATTTTGCCATTGTTACCAAATATTTAACTGTTTACGGTAAGAAGAATTATTCCACTAATTTTTTTTCTTCAATTATGCTGTATTATTGTAGAGCGCTTAGAGACTTCTGACAAAGTAAGTGTTTGGCGCTATATAAGCACTGTAATTATTTTTTATTTAAATTACAAGCTTTCTTTTATTAAAGATAAATAGCATTGGGGTTCTCCAAAATAGGAGATGATTAATTTTAGTCATTTGATGTGTACAAGCAAACTGCCATCATAGTGACATTCACAATTTTTCAATTTGCATTCCTTTATGTACAGTGACATATTTTATTAGAAACATTATTTTCCTAGTGTTGGTTTTGTTCAAATTGTAATCAAATAAATATTTTTCTCTGATTTGTCTGTCTTCATTCAGAACATCCTACTCTTGAGGTTTGATTTGTTAAACCTGAAAATTAGTTTAAATTTGTAGTTTTGAGGTATCTTATAGAAATTTATTTTTCTATTGAAAATCTATTTATGATAATATTGACATTCTAACACTGAAAATCATTGAAATATTTGGTGAAGTGACTTATAATGTTCCCATTGCTTGAACAAATTATTACAAGATATTAAATTTCCATGTGTAAACACAAATGTTCTTTTGTAATTCATTTGTTTGCGTGACCGAATGCGGATTATTGTTCATAGGGAAAGTTTCTCATGGGGTTGATGTCTATGAAATACAGAAATCTACTTTATCAATCAAAGTGTATTATGCACAACATGAAATTAATTTTCATTTTTATAAATTACATGAGTATTTTCACGTCTTTCAGCTTCAGTTGGCATCATTCGGCAGACTAGCTCATCCGACTACTTTGGAACCCTAATCAGTCAAAATAAAAATAATTTCGGTTGTGAATCATCTGATAGTATACATACATAAATTATAGTTCATATCCTTTATGTATGCACATGTACATCACTCATATTAAGAACCAAACAATAGCTTTAGCTCTTTCCTTTTAGGGGGAGGGCTTACAAACTGTTCACAGTTTATTAAAAACTGTCACATTATACGACATACATGTACCACTCCATTTCATGAATTTGTTTTCTCATTAGATTTGACCATCCGACTCAAATTATGAAGGTGGGGGCATGGAGTTATATACCATTTTGAATGTGTGGTTGTGTGTGTGCATGGGGCTATCAGAAAAATCTAGCAAAATATCTTCTTAATTCTTACTTTAACAAGTTTGAATATAAGTGAGTCCTCAGTTGTTGAGATTTGCTGTTTTGCTTCCTCTAGAAATGACAAATTGGCCTAGACATTTGTTTTAATCGAGTGGGTTACATCTCGACCCCCCTCCCCTTCCCCTTTTCGAGCATGGGGAAATAGATATCCCTGCAAACTGTCTAATGCTACGGTCACAAAGGTTCGTACGAACGATATAATTTCGTACGAATCTCCGTTTTTCCCTTGTCTTCCCGAATTTCCATTGTCTGAAAATCGTTCGTACGGCGTTCGTAGAAGTTCGTAATGGCATTTGTGACCGAGGCTTTACATATCTTCAGGAAAAACGGTAATGTTTTGTGTGTGTGGGGGGGGGGGGGGGGGAGGGGGAGGGGGGCTGCTTGTCAAATTGTGATCCATTTCTTTTTTGTGTGTATTTTGGATTTTAATTCTTGAAGGGCATGGGAGAAGTGTGAATTTGTTGTTGTCTTTGTTTTCTAATCTCCACTTCAAAAGAAACGTGGATCCCCCGCCGAAAAAAAATAGCCTCGTCTATTTTCATAAATTGGTTCACTATCTCGACACTTTACGCGTCAATTTCCTTCACCAGTCAAATTCTTAACTTCTACTATGAAACCAAATCTTATCACTAACCCTATCCTATTCCTTAATTGGCTTTGCCAAAATAAAGCTCGGAACTATTGTTCCAGGAGAAAATGTCTGGTCATCCAATAATCGACTCGTTCAATCAGACAAAGCTCAACGCTTCCAGCCCATGCGAAACCTATGAACACTCTACAACAGACTGAGACTCATTGATCTCTTTGTGCTAAAACAGTGATGTCGCCCTCACTTGGCAGGTTTCATCAAAGTTTGACAACGGGCAGCTGCAGGTCCTTGTTCGCACTGTATGTAACGCCTTACAAAGGCACACGCTGTTCAAACAATATTTACAATATGCCTTAATTGCTGGAGGACTACGAAGTAACACTAGAGAATGTAAACATTATAAAGGTTTGATGTAATTAAAATATTTCAAGTATAAATGAGCTGTGAAATGAGCTGTGGACGAAAAGAGCGGGCTTGTTTCACATACCGCTCTTTATCTGTCATTTAATTTAAAATCATTGTCCAAGTTCAGCATCGATATATATGTTACAGGTAAATGTTATGCTGCCCATATAGTTGGATTATCATGTTTATTCTTATCTTGTTTCACGACATAATAGTGGAAATATGATTTAGTCTTGATAGTTGATCAATAAAGTTCCGAAAGATATACTGTACATTACATCTATTAATAAGTCATATTGTTACAATCATTTCATGAACTGGAGGGAAGACAAATTTATTCGAACCTTTTAGGTGACAGTGTACATCCCAGTGACGGATCCATGGGGGGGGGGGGGTAAAACAAATTGATCTAAAGAGACACGAACGAACGATTTGAACATTAACCGATCAAGAATTGCTGTGATAACATTTTCCGAGTCGCTGTGATACGTTGGTCAAGGCTCTTGAATCTCATACTCTAGGTTCTAGGTTCGATCTTTGCTCGGTGCTCACATCCTTGGACAAGGTGTTTTACCCTTATTGGCCCGAATTCACAAAGGAGGTTTGTCGACAAACCGAGTTTTATGTACGTCATATGACGCGTTTTTACGCGTTTTTTTACAAACCTGGTTTGTAAAAACGCATCGAAACGCATCATAATGACGCACAAAAACCAAGGTTTGTCGACTAACCTCCTTTGTGAATTCGGGCCTATAATATACCTAATGATGTGATCGTGATTTTTTATTGTTATCAAGTCTTAATATCCCGGCCCTATATCTATTTATATTTCATGTCTCTCCTCAACCTCTATACTGTAGTCATCATTTCTCCATCGCACTCTTTCTCCCTTTCTTCATCCCTGCCTTTATATTATTTATTTTTTCTATGATGTTCCGCCTAGAATATCTCTTTTTTCTCGCTTACTGTCTTTCTCCCATCTCTCTCTTCCTCCCCATCTCTCCTCCCCCCCCCTCTCTCTCTCTCTCTCTCTCTTGATATATATATATATATATATATATAATTATGTGTGTGTATAATTCCATCACTCTACCTCTCTCTCTCACTCTCTCTCTCTCTCTCTCTCTCTTCCTCTCTATACATTATTATATAGCCTACCACTCTCTTTCTCACCGTCTCTTGCTCTCTCTCACTCTCTCCGACCTAGCTCTCTTTTGGATGTTATTTTCTTCTGGAATCAATTACACGTAGCCTTCCCATAAATCGATTTTAAAAACAAGGAAACCAACTTGTTGGTTTTAGGATTGAGAATGGACAATGTAGCTACACGCTTCAAGATACCTTCTCATATCATTTCGTCTCTTTTTTTCATCTATTATTTACGCAGCTGAGCCTCATAACACGCCACGGTTTTCAAGAAGTCATAAAGCGTCCTCTATTGTTCAAAGCTATAATAGCTTTGTTCACTCGCCTCCTTCATGGTTTGCATTCATACAAACAATTCGACCATGTTCATATTCAAAGCTTTTGTTCTATTGTGATAACTTGTGATCGGAGAATAGGCCCATATAAATCAATGAACTCATATGATTACATTATAATGTCTGGTCTAATAGTCATGCAGCCGCTCTCAAGATTAATTTGTTAAAGGGAAAGTTGATTTCTGCTCATGCAATGCACTGTTAAAACTTCCTTTTTAGAGAGTTCGAATGAGTGATTAATATTTAGTAATTAAACATAGGAGTGTTATAATTTCTCAATCAAACAACTTTTCACATATAATAACTGAACAAAAAATAAGAATAATAAAAATCAGAAGAACATTGAAGAACAAGAAAAAGAAGAAGAAGAAGGAGGAGGAGGAGAAAGAGGAGAGGAGGAGAAGTAGTAATTATAGTTGAATGGTCATAATAATGATAATAATTGTAATAATAATAATAATAATAATAATAATCAGAAGAAAAAGAAGAAGAAGAAGAAGAAGAAGAAGAAGAAAACGAAGAAGATGATGATGTAGAGGGAGAAGAAGAATAAGGCCTAGGAGGAGATGAAGAAGTAGAAGGTGAAGTAGAAGAAGACCAAGAAGAAGAAGAAGAAGAAGTGGTAGTAAACGAGGGAAGAATAATAATAAGAAGAAGACGAAAACGGGGAAGAAGAAGAAGAAGGAGGAGGAGGAGGAGGGGGAGGAAGGAGGCACTGTAAATAGGCTACGCAGATGTTTTATTGCACAGTGTCACACTGACATTGCATGATCGATGATATTTATTCATAGGAATAAAAAGACTCTTGAAAGGAACCTTTACATTATTTTAATCGTTTAAAAACACTCAACATTACCAAAGCTTAAACGCCGTCTGGGCATGCACTAAAGTCGTTGTCAAGCTTTCATTTTTTAAGCCAAAATTTAGCCCTGGTAAGCATTCACAAAAAGCGTGCGATTGTCATCATGAAATCATAAATATGTTTTAAATATGATTAAAAAATAGAATAACAAACCGGTTACCAACTTCATAGGCTAAGTGGGTGGTATAATGGGTCAAGGCACTAATCTAGTGTCTTGTTTTTTTTGTATACTCGAATCTCGATTTCATTGTTGATAGCAAATTGTAAACCCTTTCCGATTATCAGCTCAGATACTTAACATCTAGTATTTATTTGGCTCGATGTTTTGACCTGTTTTGTCATTTATATAAATCGGTATTGGCTCCTATGAATTGGATGTTAGTAAACCAGCTGGTATTTACGTATAAACCTCTCCGTTCTCACTAAGACGACAAGTCAGAAGCAGACTGAGGGACCGGGCAAACTGTATTACTTTGTCAGTTGCCATTGCAATTGACAATGGAGGAGAAAGAGGGAAAGAAAGAGAGAGAGAGAGAAAGAGAGAGATTTAGAGAGAGAGAGAGAGAGAGAGAGAGAGAGAGAATGGCAGAGTTAGCAAGATTGAGAGAGATAGTAAAATAGAAAGAGAGGGAAAAAGAAAGACAGAAAAAGCAGGACTATCTTAAATTATAAATGTGTTTGCCTGTCTGTCTTCTGTCCCCTTCTCTATCTCTATCTCTCTCTTTCCCTCTCTCTCTCCGCTCCTCTCTCTTCTTAAATCATAATACTGCCTTGTGTCTTTGTCTTATATTGTACCTGTGCATGATGATCAAAATTAATTACGTATTGCAATTCATGGATGTATTGTCTGCTTTAGATTATTTTAATCCGACCAGCAAAATATCACCAAAAATGCACTGAAAAGCAAATTAAGGAAGCTTTTTATACATGTAGTATTGGATCCTGATATCCCCCATCCCCCACGCAAGATGCTCAGATTCCGGCACACCTTACCGGTACCTATGAGTGTCAGATGAAGATTAATGTCCAGCCAAGGAAACTAGTGCTGCGTCGGGGCTCGAACCCACGACCTGCGTATCTCAAGTCAAGAGTTCCAACAACATCTCGACATTTTACCCTGAAACTTAATGGTTACAGACTCATAATTAAATCGTTCTCATAATCAAGATCCCACTACCTACAACCGCCTACGAGATTAGCTCTGGACTCTATTTTGTCAAGGATACGGGGTTAGGTTTAGGCTTGCAAATGTCTTGATCGAGTCCAATTTTAGGCCATATGACAGGGTTAAGATTAGGTAAAATGTTATGTCCAGAGTTTAAAGTTAGAAAATTGGTAAATGTTACAACTGAAATGTCGGCGGAACAACTAGTTGTCACCAGTCATGCGTCATACATCTGGTTTGTTCTGTTTTATAGAAAATTCAAAGCATATTAACAAGGCTCTCTCCTGGAATGTCTGGCCTTCTCTTTAAAAGCGTAAACTGATTTTTCTCTCCCCTATTGTATTGGTATTGAGAAGTCTGTGTGTGATACTATTGTTCTATCGTTCTGACTTCCCCTGTACCACGCTTAATAAGCTACCATGCGTGTAATATAATGAGGCGCACGTCTGCTGGCCTGGCACACGCCTGTCGCGTGCGGCCTGCTCCGACCGAACAATGAATGCAGATGCCTGCCTCCCTGCCTGCCTACCCGATGCCTGGTGAAACCGTTTATCATTCATACCCCTATGCAAGATACTTTCATTTCTACAAACAGTGGAACCTTTATAGCCTTTTAGAACCATAAACTATCGAAATTATTCATCTAAAAGCAATTATTGTCTTTCTGTCTGATCGTAAAATGTATGACCAAGTTAATAAAAGTGTGTAATTATTGCTTATTTGTGAGTAAAGTGTCACGCGCCGGGGTTATATTCCGTCGAGTGAAAAGAAAAACACACGACATATCTTTCCACTACAGGGCGTGGTTACCAGGCCAATTAGTATGCCCCTCTGCGCATGCGTGTTTCCAGGATTGAACGGGAGGGAAGATTGTGCCCGCTCTATCGCTTCTCATAATATGTCACTTTTTGAGAAGAATGGTCACCGATAGTTGTTCGCGTCATCAACATTTCATACACTTTTTTTTTCTTGATTGATCCGAGTGATAAACAAACCGCCTACGTTTTAGCCTTGCAGCAGCTTTATATCTCACTTGTAACATTCCTGGACCTAAACTATCAATATTTCTATCTTAGTTGGACTTATTTCAATCATCGCACATTCGTTTGCGGATTTTGATCAAATGGAATCTTGATTGACTTTGATTTCATAGCACCGGAATTTAATATTTGGAAACTAATCAAGGTCTTGTAAAAGAAGGTGTTTTATTTGATTGCGAGCTGATGAATGGTCCTTGATTTGAAGCAGAGCCAAGATGGAGGTGATCTACCAGGCTTCTATCTTATTACAAGGTAAGATCAGCATTCTATAACCTCGATCTGGTGCTATGTCAGGTCGACCCTCGAACAATAGACATGTTTATGAATTCTTTCACTCCCAGCATGCATGTTTATTCCTCAGATGGAGAGAGAATTAGTATTCATGACTTATTGACATGAGAACGGTAATGTGGGATGGAATCCACCTGTCATTCACGCTTTGTTGCTATGTCAGGTGAACCGCAGGCAATTAAGGAAAAAGTAGACATTAATGGCTTTCATAATTTAATGTAATTTCTGATTAATGTCAAGCTGAAATGAAGGGGTTGTTTTGCGGCTGAATACATGACACAGGCTGGAAAAATATTGCGTGATTCCATTTTGCGTGAGTAACTTTGCTTCTAGTTTTGTCTTTGATGAACGCAAGCAGACATTCGAAAAAAAATTAATTTTGCTTTTAAAATTGATATTTCACTCAGCATATTCCTCTCTGTCATCTTGAACGTAACACTTTAAATTTAATGTAAGGCATTAAAATGGTAGAATAAATTGAGAGACGTTAGAGACAATGTTTTTACATTGACCAAAGAGATACCAGCTAATGTAATATCCTCCTTGCAATGGCAATACTTCAAGGGAGGTACATTATCAAGGACCCAAACGCCAAGATTATAGGTTACAAGAGTGTGTTAGCTAGGTTACAAATAAAACAGGCAACACCATACAGGCGAATAACACATACTTTTAATTCATGACATGTTCATAAGGCAACTTTACACTTATTAGTAATGTCTTTTTTTCAACAACAAATATCCAAGGTTTCGAAACTACCTGTATTAACAGTTTTTAAAAGAACTAAAGATAAAAGCGAAAAGACAGTGACAATTGTACTTGAATATGTTCCATCCTTTACCACAATGTTAATAAACTGCTAACTGGCATATTATTATACCCAGTAACCGATAAACAAAGAAGGAAATACATTATAATTCATGATGTGAGCATGCAGGCCGAGGTGCAAGGGCATATTTTCTTATGACTCGTATAATGTCGCCTATACTAATATACCGAGAGAATCTTAATGAAAGAAGAAATACATGCTCAAAGGGTCTACTTATTGATCGTTTGTTTTTAATTATGATCCCGATCTCAGAACGGGCGTGCTATCATATCGATAGCTAATCGATATCTAACAAGGTGGTGGCTATAACTCGCTTTCCACGAATACATCTCGAAATGTGCCTACCAGCCATGACGTCATGAAGCTACTATAGAGTAATTATCTCTGTCGGAAATAAGACAACAAATGCTGCAGGAAATTAGGGTCCTTGGATAGATTCATGGGTCTTCTAGTGAGTGAATGTCATGACGATGGGCTGCCCTGGGATTCATAAGACTTGACATACATCCTGCTGGCTATACCGTCCTACTCAGCATCATGATCCTTACAAGCGAATTAAGACAGCCCCCCCCCCCCCCACACTGCCTTTCTTTGTAGCATAGTAATGATGTACTAACTATGATAATAAAGAGAATTCAAAAGAAAAAAATTCATTACATGACATAACATAGATTACAATGGACTTAACTATTTGTATATTTTTATGTTTGTACTGATGATATTATTTCATTTGTAAGCACTATTTTGAATTGTTTCTTATCAATGTTATATCATTTTCTAAGAAGGCGCAGTAAGTACTACCCTCAATCACTTTCCTTTAGATTATGAGAAAAGTGGCTTAAGGAATGGAGAAATAAGGCGAGATGATAATTAGATAGAACAAAAGAGAGAACACAAAGGAGACAGTGCGAGAGGGCAGTGCTGGTCTCAAGAGAGAAATGGACAAACAATTAGAAAGATAAAAGAGAGTGAGAGAGAGAGAGAGAGAGAGAGAGAGAGCAAGGACGAGATAGGGAGAGGGAGAGGGCTGGAGAGAGAGAGAGAGAGAGAGAGAGAGAGAGAGAGGGGGGAGTGAGAGAGAGACAAAGAGAGAGAGAGTGAGAGAGGGGAAAGAGAGGGAGAGGGAGAGAGAGAGACAGAGAGAGAGGGGGGAGAGAGCATGGACCTACTACAAATGAAGAGAGGCAGAGAGAGGCAGAGGGAAAGAGAAAGAGAGGTAGTAGAGAGGGAGAGAGAGGAGGAGGAGAGGGGTAAAAGGGAAGGGGGTGAGCAGGGATGCATTGGTGTGTATGATATGATTTGTGCTCCGTACATTGCCTAATCTCTGAAGAGCATCTATTTTAATACCATTTTAGCTTTAACACTAACCACAATCCAATAACACACCTGCAATCTGCTTCAAATTGTATCTTAAGTGTATTATAAGTGAATAAGAGGATTATCTCATCTTTACTAGATTAACAATGTAAAGACACCAACTGCCAGCTTTTGAAGGTGTTTACAAAATACAAGTTTGGGGGAAATGAAGTGTAAAGTGATTTGGTTAATGTATTAATAGTGTTATGTCGGTTTATAAGAGTTTGATCAGATTTGTGGTATTATTCTTTAACATCTGTCCCTGTGTTATCATCGCGATAGAGCATACTCCTTTATCGTTAATCAATCCTTGTTTCTGTATTATTGATCACGATGACAGTTTATTCGACATTGATTTGGGGTAAAGAAAAATCAGTGCCAGTAAAGAAATCTTTATTTCTTTGTTTAAACTTTAATTTTGCAATCTTATGATTGGATCAACATTACCACTCATATAACTTTCAGCGTAGATAACTAACAAAGAAATACATTAGTGACTGAATAAACTGACAAACATGACAAAAAGACAAGAAAATATGCCATCTTCATCATAATCAGCAGTCATCATTACCGTCATCATCATCATCATCATCATCATTATTGATGACTGTCGTACACCAGTCTTACCTCTCCACCGTAAATATATACATCTTTTAAACGTAGTGAATCCATTTTTATGGTTCTACAACACTTATGTTAATATCCATAACAAGTGAAGGCTGTCGTTTGCTCTTTGTTTCTTTTGTTTATCATATTATCTGCCTGTAATGCGAAACAATGGGCTCTATATCCAAACAAGTGGGAGCCCATTAAACGGTTAATACCCGCCGAGCTAGGGTGTTTGTTTACACTCAGGTATCATTACGCCCCAATAATGCCATCTCGATCACAAACAAAGAGAAAGCTAGCGATCGGCTACTAATTATCGAAACTCGGAAGAATTATGAATCCATTACTCCCTGAGAGAGACACAGTCCCTTACGAGACACTCTCTCTCAGTGTATATTATTTCTGGTGTCTGATTCCGCACTCAACCCATGCTCATCACTTTTCTGCTTCATAAATTCATCATCATGAAAGCCATTTTACTCAAGTGAGAAAATGGAAAGCAGTTTTGTGTTTTACCTATGATTCAGAGTCTCTCTGTAAAGAAATATAATATACTTGATAAGAATATGGATGAGAATACTGTCAGCATGATCACGAATAGGTGAAGATGAAGACATATAGATTTAAATAAACTGCTTTTAATGGTATATATCAGTGAAGTCTCAATATATTTGGATAAGCCATGCACTATCATTATTATCATCAATTCACTATTATCATTATCATTTATTATAATGACCTGTCCTTTCTATTTCTTTGATTCTTACTCTCTTACTCTTGTTATTTCTCTTACGTTATTAACCGACCCATCCGCCGTCAAATCTCACATTGTCTTTTTATCATCTTTTTATTTGTTTTATTCCTTCCTCCATCCTCGCGTTCTCTGTCATTTAATGCGCTCTCTCTCTCTCTCTCTCTCTCTCTCTCTTCCTCTCACACACACATGTGTCGCTTCCTCTTTCATTCTTATACATCCCATCTCTCTCTCTCTCTCTCTCTCTGTACATCTCTCGATCTGTCAACCTGCATACTCCCACATCACTGTGTTTGTCCCTCTCTCTAGTTCTTTCACTATCTCATATTCTTTGTCTTTACCTCTTCCTATAACTTATTGTCTTTCCTCCTTCTCCCTCTCCCTCTCACTCTCTCTATACCCCCTCCCCCCTCTCTCTCTCTCTCTCTCTCTCTCTCTCCCCCTCTCTCTCTCTCTCTCTCTCTCTTAGTCCATGTTCTATGTTTTTATGTAAGAAAAGCCCCCCCCCCTCTCGCTCTCTCTATACCCCCTCCCCCCTCTCTCTCGCTCTCTCTATACCCCCTCCCCCCTCTCTCTCTCTCTCTCTATACCCCCTCCCCCATATCTCTCTCTCTCTCTACTCTACTTTTATCTTGGTTTACCTTGTGTGTTTTATTACCCTCAATCAACAATATTTCTTAAAACAGCACTCATGGTTGTTAAGTGCACGGAAGAATTATTACCTTCTTTGTAATAACAGAAGTCATGACGTGAAACTGGAAGCCTGGGAGATGAAATATTCTTCTTTATGATAGGCGTTAATTGGTGCTGTTAAGCAGGAGCCGTCTGGAACCGTCTGGAACCCCCTGTATTAAACCTATGAGAAAGAGAGGTTTCAGTAAGTAATGGGTTAAGCAGGAGCCGTCTGGATTCTAATGTTACTAGGAAGGGAAGCTGTTGATGGTTAACTAGTCTTTGTTTGGTTTGAATATTGCTTCGCAGCGAGCGAGCGATGTGCACACAGACAGACGAGGATTACTGTTTAACATCATGAAACAAAGTTAAGATAGAGCATTTCTAAAAGGTAACGGTTGCTGTTCACGCAGCTGTAAAAAGCTTGGTACATTTCCCCATAAATAATTGCTGTATCCACATGCGATTAATGCAAACTGAGTAAAGTTTCCTAAACGATTACCATTGTTATCCTTTCCAAAAACCTATATTTTTTCAGTTAGAAAGAATCATTATTTTGATTAAGCATTAAGATGGGAAAAAGCACGAAACAGAGTACACATGTAATAGCAGGTGTTAAATGGATACCGCGGAGGTGTCGCGGAGGGAGGGGGGGGGGGGGGGGGGGGTAAGGAAAAGAAGGGGCGGAAAACATGATATATTGGACAACACTTTATGAGTACCTACCGTGCAGGTGAAATGAAAGATATCGTGAAATGTCATTGTGAAAACATTAGATCGGTATTTGGGTTGATATAATATCCCTCCATCTCCACACGGTATGTGCACTACATGCATCCTAACATCAAAAGTGTATTGGTAATATACAATCATAATTCTGTAATACAGTATAACAGTTGAATTTATGAACTTATTTTAAAGGTAGTGTGTTTCATTAATCCATGTACTGTACTGAGTAAGCTCTCACTTTACAACAACCAGGGATTCAACACTCAGTACAGTCATGCAACCTGGTCTCGGAGTACACTCTCTATAAACTCTATTTTTTAACTTTTTTCTAAACTTTGTGTTTAGACAATGATGTATAACACATATTTTCTCCCTACCTGGAGTTCACATACATGGCATAATAATGCTAGGCCTATGTTCAGATATTCATTTAAATTGTGTGAGCTGTTCTGCTTTTCAGTAAGTCGCACTGACATGTATATAATATGTTTTTGACCCAACAAGAGGAATGTGCTCAATCTTAATTTCTGCTTCTATTCTTGATGAGTGTGGATGATAATCAGCTGAGGGGGGGGGGGGGGGGTATAATGCACCTTACACAACGCATTACCTGTACAGTAGTATTGATATGATTTTCTTTATTTTAGTAGGTATCGCACAAGGGTACTTATGGCGTATTGCGACTGGTCCAAGACACTGAGGGCGTATCGGTTGGGGGGGGGGGGGGTCCTAATAGGTTGGTGAAATTTGAATAAAAAATACCACGATGAGGAGAGGGGGGGGGGGGCTGGTAGGAGGCTCTATCAAGTTTTTTTAATTTTAATTTTTACTTTCGTCCCTCACCACCTTTCTCTCTCACTCTCTCTGATTGTTCGTCTGTCTGCTTGTCTCTCTTTCTCTCTCTTTTTCTTTTCTTTCCTTTTTAAAAAGAAATATATAATCTGGGGGCACCTTCGTCCCTTACTCTCCGTGTCTACGCCACTGCATGTTCCTTATGTGTAGAGCGGGTCTTGACATTGTAATCGTACCTGGCTGGGAGGGGGACAGAGACTCTATTACCTTATTCAAATATGACGTACTACTGTTTGTTCTTTGATTGGATCAAACAAAACGATAAGTGGTAAGGACAATACACCCCTCAGCTCTCACTTACAACAACCAGGGATTCGTGCTACCTGGTCTAAGGCCACCTGTTTAATACCCCTCAGCTCTCACTCTACAACAACCAGGTATTCAATACTCAGCACAGTCATGCAACCTGGTCTCGGAGTAGACTCTCTATAAAGGCCACCTATCTTCTAAGTCTTTCTTTATCCTGTCTACGAAGAAATATAAGTATGTTGTAGAAGCTGTCCAGAACGACCATTTGTCTACGGTGGATTTTCCTTAAGGTGGTTCCTTTGAGAATTATTGTATAATAATCTAATAAATTATCTTACAAGTGTAATATCTTACACTTTTATTTTGTCTTGCTACGCACGAAGAGATAGTGTCGTAAGTGTGGCTCTCATGATGATGCACACGATGCAGAAGATTTATATTTAAACTTTCCATCATAAAAATAGTTTGATGATTGAATCCACTCCAGCATGTCAAGTTGCTTTATAACGATTCAAACCCAGCTCTAGCGTACAATAAATGTGTATTATTGCCTCCATTTTATAACATTTGACGTCGATTGACGACACGAGTCGAGAGCCATTTTCTGCTTATCGTAGTTGAGCTCTTCTCTTGAAGCAGGCGTATTTTCCTGTATAATTTTTGATATTGACTATGGAGTGTGTATTGAGAGGGATACTTGAGGGTCTTAAGGGAACCTGTTACATTTCAATCGAGCATGTATATAGCTGAAGGCATTATACGCTTACAAACCTCATGGGATCCTAAGATTTAAGTGTTTTCGAAGAAGGGTTTGTATTGGAGGTAGAAGATCTCTATCTAGACTCAGGAGACACTTGGACTTCTTCATCTGTTATAGCAGAGGCTGAATAGGTTATTCATTTTTCACACGATTTGATATGAACTCGTTGAACATACTGATCTTACAGCATTCTTAGCTCACTCTATGTAGATAGATAGACAGTTAAAATAACGTGCATGTGCAAGACTGACATATATATGAATAGATGGATGTATAACGAAATAGACGGACAGATGAAAATACAAAACAGAAGAGAGAGAGAGAGAGAGAGAGAGATAGATAGAGAGAGAGGGGAAAAGAGAGGGGAAAGGGTTTGTGTGTGTGTGTGTGTGTGTGTGTGTGTGTGTGTGTGTGTGTGTGTTGGTGTGTGTGTTAGAGAGGGAGAGGGAGTGAGAAAGAGGGGGAGACGGGAAGAGATATGGACAGCTGTAGAGAAACAATAAGAAGTGACATCACTAATTTAGCAATGGCAATTATGTAAATTTGTGAAGAAGTCTATTGATTAACGAGCAATCTTAATGAAGGACTCGTAAGCCCTTGATCAGAAGAGATATTCTAAGAGAGAATCTTAATTAGCATCACGAACAACCACACAAAACCAAGACCATGCAATATACAGCAACGACACGGACATGAACAAGTCCAATGATCTTCGTTAAAAGCCATTTGGTGACAACGCAAGGTGAACACGACAATTATGTTTGGTGGTTGTTTTCTATTATGCATGTATAGACTTTAACGCAATAAAAAAGTAGATTTGAAAGTTAAACAATATAAAGTATTAATGTGTAAGAGAGAGAGAGAGAGAGAGAGAGAGAGAGAGAGAGAGTGAGAGAGAGAAAATGGAAGAGAGAGAGAGAGAGAGGGAGGGAGGGAGAGAGAGAGAGAGAGAGAGAGATAACGCAATAAATAGTAGATTTGAAAGTTAAACAATATAATATTAAGTATTAATGTGTAAAAAGGAGAGAGAAAGAAAGAGAGAGAGAGGGAGAGAGAAAAAGAAACCTTTGACTTTCTACTGCTGGTGTGTTTTAAAGCATACGGAAATGCGCCACTGGTTCATTTCGCGAGTTTCGGGGATTTCGAAAAGCTAAAGTGAGGCAAAGGTTAAAGCGCAAAGCTGCACGCGTGTACACACAGTACACACTTTTAGCTGACTGGTGTGAGGACCTCAATGCGCGCTCCAGAATGCTGAAACCTATATCAAGTTCTGAATTTACCCATTAACACAAATGTGGAATTGCTCAAGATAACAAGTAAATGTTAACTTGAAATGTATTCAAGTCAGTCAATTGCTATCGGTAGTAGAAAGATAGAGATAGAAAGACAGAAAGATAGAAAGACAGACAGAGAGAGAGAGAGAGAGAGATAGATAGAGAGGGAAAGAGAAGGAATAAGAGAGGGAAGGACCATGGTGATAGAGAATATTCATTAAGTCTAACGGGTGGCTTATCACATGAAGTGATCTGAAACATCTTCATTATAGCAGACCATTAGTCTCTGTCATGCTTTCCTTATCTTATCATTGCTTTGTTCACATAGCAACATTGGACCAGGAAGAAAATAAAAAGGTATAGAAATCAAAGAGAACATTCATAATTAGATGAATTATATCATCTGATCGACGCTGCAATAAATTTCCGGTGATTATAATTTTGCAGTACAGAACGGAAAGATAATGTAAAATCAAACTTCAAAGAAGG
Organism: Strongylocentrotus droebachiensis; assembly: GCA_035222895.1. Lineage (NCBI taxonomy): Eukaryota > Metazoa > Echinodermata > Echinoidea > Camarodonta > Strongylocentrotidae > Strongylocentrotus > Strongylocentrotus droebachiensis. The sequence continues at coordinate 217,956 of JAVYIG010002467.1, read as the reverse complement.
AGAACATAAATATTAAAATGATGCGTTTGACAGCAGGAGTAGCAGCATCCCTTGGTATCATCATCCATTCCTCATCCCAACCAATCTCAGACGAAGATTAGAAGACTATTCTCAGCAATATTAATTTCTAGCTCCCGCCCTGACAGCCCAGCATCAGCTTACAAACGATCACCATCATGATTATAATGAAAAATTCTTTCTCTTTCACACGGGCGACTGGAATGTGAGGATTTCATATATACGGCCTGGATGCTAGGGTTACATTGCTCCAAATATTAATCATTCCTACAGCTGTACCATCTAAAATATTATATATTATTCATTATAATATATTACTATATCTGCATTGCTAAATACTACTACTACTACTACTACTACTACTACTACTACTACTACTACCACTTTTACTACTTTTACTACTACTACTACTGCTACTACTACTACTTTGACTACTACTACTTCTATTACTACTACTACTACTTCTTATTCTACTACTACTACTACTACTACTACTACTACTACTACTACTACTACCACCACCACTTCTACTAATACTACTACTACTATTATCACTACTACTACTACTACTACTACTACTATTACTTTTTTACTACTTTTACTACTACTTTAGTTACTACTTTTACTACTAATACTGCCACCACTACTTATACCGCTTCTACTACAATGACTACTACAACTACTACTTCCGCTTATTCTATTTCTACAACTGTTATACTACTGCCGCCAGTGTTGCCACTATTTCTACTAAAGTTAAATGACTTAGAAACCTAAAATGCAGGTTCAAGTCCCGCTGGTTCCAATTCCTATTACATCCAATTGCCTTACTGTCACGGTTACACACATCTTTGATAATGAACACTACTAGCTCAATTCTGCTTTTATTTCAAGACTCTTCATATCGAAGACCCTGATGAAAAACGATTAGAAAAACACTTGTCAAACCATTCACTTCCAAGAGAGTGCTCTTGATCACAATAGCAGAAAATTATAATTGTTACAACCATAATGATGAAGATGAGAATGATAATAACATGGATTGAAACTCGGATTAGTTTCTCAGTAAACCAAATCCGAGTAATGACTCTTAACACTCTGTAATAAACGAATCCATATTATGAATTACAAGTAAAAGAAAAAACCCACATTATGGCACTAAGTTTGAAAAGAGCTGTTGAATGGCGGCTTTGAAACGAGATTGCCTTGTGTATGGTTTTAGAATTAAAGTTTCTATAGATGTAGTTGAATTAAAGGAATTTGAACTATGAAGAAATAAAAAATGAATGATAAATGATTACAAACTTATGTTACAGCAGCTGTCTTACCGTGACCTTTGATATGCAACTGTTTCATAGGTCTATTTCATATTCATACATACGATGACGCTAACCCAACATACTTAAACCTACTCAGAGATGATTAGCATTAACCCTTTACTTTGCCATGCTTGGTAACTATTTATATTTATCTTCGCTGTTGATGATGTTGCTGATGGTGATGGTTGTGTACGGTGATTGTTGTTGTTGTTGTTGTTGATAATGGTGGTCATATTGGTGGTGTTGATTGTGATGGTGGCGGTTTTGGTGGAGATGGTGATGATGATGAGGTTGGTAATGGTGGTAATGATGGACTCAAGCAAATTCAAATCTTCCTTTCCTCTGGTTCCTTGTGTTTGAACATGTCGTGTAATTTGTACCATAACGTTTCTAAATCACAGTAAAATAAGTCAAAATGCGCACCAAACTATTTTCACTTGTTGGTTAAGGAGGGTGACTGTTGAGTGGAATCTGGAATATAGATAAGCGTGTTTGGGACCAGTGATGCTCTTCCCATTCATCATCATCACCAATGCATGGTGGGAAGGATGCACTCGTCTAATTAAACATCTTCCCAGTCACCGATTCGCAAGAAGAAGAATGGAAAACAAATACTGAGAGGAGGGGAGTCAATAGCATAACATACCGATGAATATAACACAAGGAAGACGTTCTTTTTACCATTACTCCTGGACATTGTCGATATCTCTTTCCTCTCTTACGTTTCGTCAGAGTAATAACAAAGGCTAACATTTTTTGCCTCCTGTGGTCAAACTTTACCCTGTTTATTAATTTTATTTCTCTGCCATCCTGTTTTTTGTTGGTCTTACTCTATATTCACCTGTCTCTCCTACTATCATCCATTTGCTTTCATTTCTCCATTCTTTCTTTCTCCTATACTCTTTCCCCTTATCTATCTCACTATCTAGCCGTGTCTTACTCTCTTCATCCCATACTCATACCTTTTATCTCTTCCCTGTTCGTTATATCTGGTGTATTTGTGACTGATTTATATCTGTATGTGATTGAAACCGCTGCCTGCACGCTCACTCGCTTCTAATGATGAGGCTACCAGTCCCTTCCGAGATGGACTATTCATCAAAATTGAAGGAGCAATTACTTTCATCTTTCCCCCCAGTCCTGTCTTTCTCTCTGTCCAAATTGGAAATGGAGCTGGCTATTCCAAATAGAGCAGGTCCTCACATGATATAAATATACCGTCAATCTTAAATACTACTAATGACTGACAGCTTTATTTTAGATCATGCAAAATAGAAGAAAATATTTCCATTTAACTACCCTGTATACTGTCAAGTCAAGGGGATATTTTCTATTAGTACATTTAGTATAGAGTATACGAGATGAACTTTCTTCTTATCATTTTTCTACTTGCATAAACATTAACATCTTCCCAATGTGTAAATCTAAGTCAGTGATATCTTCCTCAATAGTATTGAAAATTTGATTGGCTTAATGGCAATACAAGGAAAAGAAAACACCATTGTTCATTTTTACAATAACATATTCTGTCCTCCTTTAGTAATTACATGTATTTCCACCTTCTCATCCTGATCATTTCATCAGTTTAGTCATCATATCATCACTATCATTCTTGTTCTTCTACTTTTTCTTCTTCTACATCATCATCATCATCATCATTATCATCATCATCATCATCATCATCATCATCCTCACCTTCCTCATTCTCCTTATACCATAATCACTACATTGGATCTCCAAAATGTACTCATTCAACGGTCTCTGCTTCGTGGTAAAAGGCTCATATAGTGAGCTCTTATTCAAGGTAGAAGGGTAAACCTGTGATTTATGCATTTTTGTCTTCAATTTGATGATGTAGGGTAGAACTAGACTTACAGCTAAAATTAAAAGAAGAAGATCTGAAGGAGAAGAAGAAGAAGAAGAAGAAGAAGAAGAAGAAGAAGAAGAAGAAGAAAAAGAAGAAGAAGAAGAAGAAGGTGAAGAAAAAGAAGGAGTTAGAAAGGAGAAAAAGTAGTAGTAGTAGTATTACAAACAGTCGCAGAAGCATACAGCAGCAGCAGATGTAGAAGTAGTCATATACAGTAATAGTAGTTGTTGTAGTAGTAGTATCATTCATTATAATAATTATCATTATTATCATTATACATGAATGTAAAGTGAGGTCATGTACTTGACATTATTATGTACGTGTATATCAATTGTTTATCAGAAGAGAGAGAGAGAGAAATATTAAAAGCCTTTCTACACGGGGTTCTCAAGTAAACTTATCCTTTTTCTTGAATTGTGTATAAATCCATTATGATTTTTGGAAAAAACGTATCAGTGAATTAACAAAAGTATTGTTATCATTTAGTCTGTTTGAAACAATGTTTATCTCTGTTTCAAAATACTTTTTTAACAGTAACAGTATATTAGTAATAATATAGTAATAATAATAGTAATAGTAATATTAATATCAATATTAATAGTAATAATAATAGTGATAGTAATAATCATAGTAATAATAATGGCAAAAGCAATTTTAATAGTAGTGGTTAACATTTGTAGTAAAAGTAGTATTAAATAGAAGTGGTAATAATATATGTACTTGTATTCACGTAACGTTATGTACAAATATAACAACATTAAGCATTATTTTACATGTATGTGGTATGTTATTTATAAAAGTCGTATCATTAACAAGGCGGTTTAAACATCTTGTTATACGAAAAGCCTACATTACTAAAAAGGGGGAGAAAGCTACACGATCTTGGGCAGAAGATTGATGTCTGAAGAAAACAAGCGAAGCAAGCTGACATAGGAGGTCTGATAACGACTTCAAAGAAAGATATAAAGAAAGGCAGTGAGATTGATTAATGAGCTCAGTCACTTGTTACCCACATTTCTACCTTCTTGTGATTAGAGAGAGGGAGGACTCGGAGAAGAGATAACGTATGGGTGTACCTTTCTTACTAGCTGCTTGCTAAAGTGCCTATTTATCATCATGATTGGTCGCCGTATCTAGCGGACGGGCGGGCGGGCGGGCGGGCCACGCGACCGACCGTCAGGCGTCCCGCCTCGGTTAGAAGACGTATCGAGTTAATGAAATAGCTCGCCAGGGATGCCGACAAACTAAACCGAGCCGTGGTTGGTTTGAGAGAGAGTGATTGCTATCAATTGTGCATTATAAATGTTTAACCACGAGTTTGCGAATGAAGAAGCGTCTCTAAAGTGCAAGCGTTTGATTTACATATCAGGTGGTGATTATAATAAAACTCTATGGCTGCCAATTTGACGAGTAAAACTAATCGGAAACAATATTCAAGAGGATCGTTTAGTTATAATGAAAAGAAATCAGTACGAGCTTATTGCGGTCACAATAAGCCATGGGCAGAATCTGAATCACACATTTAATTCATAGCTCCTTCGTTATCTGATGGTTATTTGTGTAAATCGATATTATTCATAGGCATTAGGTTTTATTGCCTAGATTAAGAACACTCCATATACCCATAGATCTCATTATATAAGATGTAAAGATTCAATCTGCGCATGAGCAGACACCATTATTTGGAAGCTCTCCCAAAATGTTAAACAAAGCGAGAAAAACACTCGATAAGTACTCATGAAAGTTATGTGCATTCTGTGGTAGACTGCATGGTAGAAAATACCTTTTTTATTTGTATTAATCAATAAGAGAAAACATTGTTTTCATAAAGCATTTCCATCACGTTGGAAGTGATGATTTTAAACAAACCGGGACTTCTCCATGCCTAAGAAATGTGCGAATTGTTACGGTTACTTTAATACACGACATTCTAGAATATTCACTGAATTCAATATTTTAGTTTTGCGTAATAAATATTCCAATCCTGCAATGGCATCGAACGATTCTATGGAATTCATGGGGAAGGGTAAGGGTTAAGTTTAGAAACGATAATGATAATAACTTATTTGATATTTAAGTATGTTCATGTTTCGGGAGGGGGGGGGGGACACACAAAAATAAGGTAGAGGTAATCATTTGCCGGCTGAAAATATCATATCTTGCTATTAAATGACAACATTTAATAGCGATTTACAGCCAGGCATTTTATTTAGCACGTTAGCACTATAAACCTACCAAAGGATGTATTTTGGAAGAGTACGGCATTTGAAGTGGTTGACAGGTAACTTTTTAGTTACTAATAATGAATGTCTTGGGTGCATACAGGTTTAGACTTCAAACATTTGTATCGTGGCTTTTCTGATCGGTCCAACCCAGATTGGTGACCACCTGTCTGTAAAGGTTACAATTTTTGTGTTTCCCATGGAGACTATGTCTTATGGAGACTATGTCTTATGGAGACTATGTCTTATGGAGACTATGTCTTATGGAGACTATGTCTTATTGAGACTATGTCTTATGGAGAATATGTCTTATTTAATCCTTTAAAAAAGGAACCTGTGTATAATGACCTCCCGATCTTTGAAACCAAATGTCCTTCTTCCTTGACCCATTATGTTTATTGGTCAATGCAGCCTGTATCAGAAGTGAAGAACAATAGAACACAGTAACCACATCATGCATGTGGTTGGTCTCATTTCAAATAAACCGTTTATCAAATCATAGCTGTGTGGTAAGCAATGGCCATGGAATATATCCCAGCAAATATCGACTCAATTTCCATATCATTATGGGACCTAAGCTTCTAATTTCCGTCGGAGGACACAACGCGTTTCATTAATTCCGAATATAGAATAGAGCCTGGTTATAGCGCATGCGCGTGGCGTACGTGTGTTCTCCTCCGGGGAAGCGAGTTAAAGACTAAATGAATCTAATGGTCTCCTAGTCTTACCTACAAAACTGACATTAAATCATTCTTTTAGTCCCTGATATTAAGGAGTGAAGCTACTGAGTTAAAGAGGGTTGCCGGGCATTTATTGAGGAGGGTTTGATAGAAATGAGTTGGGACGGTTTCCAATCTATTCCCTCGTCTACTTAACAAGACAAAGCGGAGTTTATTCACATCCTCCTCATACTCTCCCTCTCATCTCATTCTCGATACTTCTCTCTTCCTTCCCTTGCTTCCTCTCATTCTCCCACACGCCTCCTTTCATTATCCATGTCTGTCTCGCCCCTACCTCTATTCTCTCTCTCTCTTTTTTGTTTCTCTCTCTCCCCCTCTAGCTCTCATCCCTATTTCATAATCTCCCCTTCCTTCTTTCTTTTTTTCCCTCTCCAACCTTTTTTCTTCTGTCCTTTCCTCTTTCTTTCTCTCTCTTCGTCACATTATTTGTATCCATGAATATCCATGTTCCTTTACGGTATGTAGGAGTGTGCAAATGATACCGAATGTATAACAGTACATTAGGAAAGTACGAAACAGAAAGATATGTTGAAATATGTTGGTATCAAGCTGATGACTGTAGAATGATGTGAATATAATGAGTCCAGTTGTTTGTTGCATCTGTGTTTCTCATTGTCAATGCTAGATTGAATGGTGTACTGATTCTCATGATTAAACTCCAATTATCATCATATGAACTCCATCTCAATACGGGTAGACAGGCTAAATAGTACTATCTAGAAAAGGGCTTGTTCTGTTTTTACAATGAACTCATTTCTATATTCCATATGTTTATAATGACAGACATGTTAAGCAGTGAACATTTTAACATGCACATGAATTTATAGAAAGATCATACTATTAAGAATTACTTATGTTTCGGCAAATGGAGTTTTATTTTGCCATTGTCATAGCAAGTCTATTCGTCGTCATCTATGTAGAAGCAATATATTTAACTAGAATTGTTATGTATGATATAGTAACACTGATTATTGGTACAATTACAAACAAAAAAAATTGATACAAACATGCTCACATCACAAAACGCTTCAACACTAATATAAACAGATGAGACGAGCCCTACGCATTGTACCCGGGCTTACAACATCCCTTTCTTTCTAAGCTTAATATTCATGGTTTTGCATTCTTATTAAATCCACTTTGGGTAACAATGGTCCCCTTTTTCTGTTGAATTTCATGTTTTCATTCATCATCCATTTAATGGTTAGATTCTGTAAAGCTATTCCTTTTCTGGCTCACAAGACTAATTCAGTCTTACTTTAACATGTCAGGATAGACATGATGTTAGCATATTGATCAGGGCAGTAGAAACACACCCTATAGGGGTAGTCTGATCTCTATAACATCGCAAGGTCAATGTTTTCTGAATAATTCTCCGACTACCAAAACTAATTTTCTCAGCTCCAACACATTTTACTCTGCTAAATCTGAATGCTATGTTGTAAGGTTATGGGCTATGCCAGGAGAAACCTTCATTGGTTTGTCGGCAATGCTACGACACAGCTGCACGCTTCGCTACTCTATACTTTACCAAAATTCAATTTAGTTTCCAAGCTAGAGGACATTGCATGCTAAGGTTAGCATTCCTAATCTAGAGCCGGGAGGAGAGGGAATTCAATATGAAATCAAGGACTACAGGTTGGCTGTGACTATACTCAGTCATTAAATAAATCAAATTATACAGACTCTCATAAACAGATATATACTTAAACTTAGATTCAATTAATTAAGAATCAAGTGAGAATGGGCCTAAATACCCTTTCATAAAAATTTGAGCCAGGATATCATACTCATGGATATAAAATAAACAAACACAGACTGTAAAACCTGGGGTTGTTAGAAGAAAAACAAAACGGTTTTGGAGAGAAAGAGATAAGAGAGAGAGTAAGAGATAAAGAGAGAAAGAGAGAAAGAGAACAAGTGTGTGTTTAGAGGAACTGTGTGGTGAGGTACGGAAGATGGCGTGGTAAAAAGGATGGGTAAGAGTAAGGGTGTGAGGAAGGGTAAGAGGAAGGGTGTGGTAAGAAGAATGGTGTGGTAAGAGGGATGGTGTGGTAAGAGGAAGGGTGTGGTAAGAGGAAGGATGCGGTAAGAGGAAGGGTGTGGTAAGAGGAAGGGTGTGGTAAGAAGAATGGTGTGGTAAGAGGGATGGTGTGGTAAGAGGAATGGTGTGGTAAGAGGGATGGTGTGGTAAGAGGAATGGTGTAGTAAGAGGAAGGATGCGGTAAGAGGGATGGTGTGGTAAAAGGAAGGGTGTGGTAAGAGGAAGGATGCGGTAAGAGGAAGGGTGTGGTAAGAGGAAGGGTGTGGTAAGAAGAATTGTGTGGTAAGAGGGATGGTGTGGTAAGAGGAATGGTGTGGTAAGAGGGATGGTGTGGTAAGAGGAATGGTGTGGTAAGAGGAAGGGTGTGGTAAGAAGAATGGTGTGGTAAGAGGGATGGTGTGGTAAGAGGAATGGTGTGGTAAGAGGAAGGGTGTGGTAAGAGGAAGGATGCGGTAAGAGGAAGGGTGTGGTAAGAGGAAGGGTGTGGTAAGAAGAATGGTGTGGTAAGAGGGATGGTGTGGTAAGAGGAATGGTGTGGTAAGAGGGATGGTGTGGTAAGAGGAATGGTGTAGTAAGAGGAAGGATGCGGTAAGAGGGATGGTGTGGTAAGAGGAAGGGTGTGGTAAGAGGAAGGATGCGGTAAGAGGAAGGGTGTGGTAAGAGGAAGGGTGTGGTAAGAAGAATGGTGTGGTAAGAGGGATGGTGTGGTAAGAGGAATGGTGTGGTAAGAGGGATGGTGTGGTAAGAGGAATGGTGTGGTAAGAGGAAGGATGTGGTAAGAAGAATGGTGTGGTAAGAGGGATGGTGTGGTAAGAGGAATGGTGTGGTAAGAGGAAGGGTGTGGTAAGAAGAATGGTGTAGTAAATAGAGAGATGGTGTGATTAGAGGGATGGTGTGGCAAGATGAATGGTAAGGTAAGAGGGATTGTATGTTAAAATAAATGGTGTGGTAAGAGCGATAGTGTGGTAAGAAATATGGTGTGTTAATTGGAGGGATGGTGTGGTAAGTGGGATGGTGTGGTAATATGAATGGTATGGTAAGAGAGATGATGTAGAAAGAGGGATTGTATGTTAAAATCAATGGTGTGGTAATAGTGTGGTAAGAAAGATGGAGTGCTAATTAGAGAGATGGTGTGGTAAAAGGGATGGTGTGGTAATAAGGATTGTGTGATAAAATCAATGGTGTGGTAATTAGAGCGATAGTGTGGTCAGAAAGATGGTGTGGTAATTGGAGGGATGGTGTGGTAAAAGGGATGGTGTGGCAATAAGGATGGCGAGGTAAAATGAACGGTGTGACAATAAAAATGGTTTGGTAAGAGGAATAGTGTGGTAAGAAAGATGGTGTGGTAAGAGGGATTGTGTGGTAAGAAAGATAGTGTGGTAATTGGAGAGATGGTGTGGTAAAAGGGATGGTGTGGTAAAAGGGATGGTGTGGCAATAAGGATGGCGAGGTAAAATGAACGGTGTGACAATAAAAATGGTTTGGTAAGAGGAATAGTGTGGTAAGAAAGATGGTGTGGTAAGAGGGATTGTGTGGTAAGAAAGATAGTGTGGTAAGAAGGATGGTGTGGTAGAAATGATAATGTGGAAAGAGGGGTTGTGTGATAAAATCAATGGTGGGGATAGAGCGATAGTGTGGTAAGAAAGATAGTGTGGTAATTGGAGAGATGGTGTGGTAAAAGGGATGGTTTGGTAATAAGGATGGTGAGTAAAATGAACGGTGTGATAATAAAAATGGTTGGTAAGAGGAATAGTGTGGTAAGAAAGATGGCGTGGTAAGAAAGATGGTGTGGTTAGAAGGATTGTGTGGTAGAAAGGATAGTGTGGACAGAGGGATTTTGTGATAAAATCTATGGTGTGGTAAGAGCGATAGTGTGATAAGAAGGATAGTGTGGTAAGAAAGATAGTGTGGTAATTGGAGAGATGGTGTGGTAAAAGGGATGGTTTGGTAATAAGGATGGTGAGTAAAATGAACGGTGTGATAATAAAAATGGTTTGTAAGAGGAATAGTGTGGTAAGAAAGATGGCGTGGTATGGTTCGGTAAGAAGGAAGGTGGGCAAAGATAAAGAGGTACGGTCTAGTACAATGAAAAGAGTGGAGAGAAATCGAAAACTGTCTGCAAACTATCTTTATTCACAAGACGCAATTGTCGGAAACTTTGTTACACCCCTTCTCTTATCATAATTGGATGTTCATTTTTGACTGATATGCATCGTTATGTGAAGATTTAGCAGATAAGGGTATAAAGTAAGAATGAGTAAGGGACGTCAGTTGTTATCAAAATATGAAACAAAATCTCAAGTAGGATTCTCACGGCATACCCAGAGAAGCAACAAATAAGAGAGAGAGAGAGAGAGAGAGAGAGAACAAGGGCCTCCTTTTCAACATATTAGGCCAAATTACATGAATTATGCGAAGAATATGAAAAGGTAGGGTTTAATGACTTCAATCGTATTAATGATGCTTTTATCAGACACCATGGTCTTTGCATGGTCTTTGCCAGAGCACATTGTAGTAACAATGTCAAACTGAGGGAGAAAATGTATTTTGTTTGCAACCGATCAGAATAGCAGCTCTACAGATCCTGATTGAAAGTCAAGTAAATCAACCAATATACCGTATGAAAGTAGACAGGTTTCCCTAGCGTCTCTCCTCATCGTACCCACATATAGACTTTCCTGTAACGTATGTGACCTTTCCTCCTACACCTCTATTGCTAGACCTCGTTAAATCACCAATATCCGCATTTCTTGGCTATTGTCAATGAACTCTACCCATCGAAATTCGATCAAATTGGAGTTAAAACGAGGCGAAGATTCCATCCATCTATATCAGTGCTAATAAATAATGTTGATTGGAGTTGAGCCCGGAGCTTGGCCTGGTGTTTTTATCACCAAGCACATCTTAGTCGCATTCACACTACACAATTCTCTCTACCACAAAGTAGATTTCATACAGTAGATATCGGTTACTTCCTGTTTTGTTCACGCACTGTGGTTAATTCAATGTACTGTGAATTCACGTTCATTGAGCACAATATACACCCTTCATGTATCCATCGATATCATAACTGTTAGAGGATTCACACCAATACATTTAGTATTCATCCACGAATATCTTCGAAAATACAGTTAAATAGTTGTGAAATTATAGACTTTTGTAAAGAGACGCACAATTGAACCACTTTTTAAAAACTTTCGTAGTGTGAAAGCGGCTAATGCCTTTCTATTGAGATGTACTTAAATGCCTCTTATCGAATGCTGAATACATTCAGTCAATTGAAAGATAGATAAAAATGATCGTCGATGATAGGACATCATCAAACCAAAGAATGAATAAACTTGTGATGGGTTCTGAATGCGAGTGAGGTGTGTGTACTTTGAACCAGTAAGATATGGGGCATCTCACCAGTCTCTTCTCACCACTCTCACCACTCTTTTCTCGCCTTCCAACCAGTGTTTGTACGCCCAGTCACGTGACACTTATCTCAATCAGACCTGTCATTAGACGATGTCCTACCTCGTAAAAGAAGAGATCAAATTCAATTCTTTTCGAGCCGTTTTCTTTCGTTCAATATTTGTTCGCGTTGTTGAGATGACTGCGGAGGACAAGATACCTTCATCGTCTCCCCCCTGTCTCTATCTCTTTCTCTCTCTCTTTCCCTCTCCCTCTTCCACTCTCTTTTTCTTTCTGGTCTCTATCACTCCCTCTCTCTCCCTCTCTCTATCACTCATTATGAGTGTGGAGGACAATATATCCTCACTGTCTCTCCCCCTCTAGCTTTCTTCTTTCCCTGTCCTTTGCTATGTCTGCCCATCTATCTCTCGGCCTCCCTAACTCGTTCTCTCGTCCCCTCTCACTGTTTAGGCCGGCCTCGCTGTGCCTTTATTACTTATCTCTTCATTTCCCTATACTGCACACCCCTTTCTCTTTCTCTTCCCCTCTCTTTCTGCCTCTCAATCTTTCTGCCTCCCCTCATTCCCCCTCTTCTTAGGCTAGGTACGGTGAGAAGAGGCAGAGAAGGGAGACTATTTTCTTTTCTGTGTACGACGAGGCCAACACACATGAAAAAGATAAATAAGGCACTTATGCGGGAAGCGTTTAAAGCTTCAGACCTTTTGTCGATTATTGAATTATGATGTCATTTAATGACTTAGAAATTCAATTCCCCCCTTGCTCTCCTTTGCACATGCTAGTGCATATGCTCACAATCTGGACGAGAGGGGCACGAGCTTTTGAAGGGTGTTACTTTTACATTGACCACATATTTAGTGACTTAGCGTGTTAAAATATAACAAGATAACATCGATCAATTATTATATTTGTCTGAATACATGTAATAAAACAATCATGTATTTAAAATATATTTTTCACTGTCTCCATCTGTTTGTGTGAGGTTATCATGTGGGTGAGGTGTGCATGAATGTGTGTGAGTGTATATTTGCCCTATTTCATAGCTCCTTTCTTCACTTTACCCAGTCCATTCTAATACGATATCTTACCCTTTGCCATTTACATCAACTAAATACATGTTTCATATAGTTGAGAAAACTTTCTTCTATATACTAAAAGGCGACCATGTTATATTTGGTACAAATCTGTATGGAGGTGAAACATGCTTGGCATTACCAGGGGTTGTTTATCATATTTTCATCGTATCGTTATATATTTTGCTTTAATCCGAGTTGAATGGAGATCCAGTTGGAATATTCGTATTATTCTCAGCGTTCATATAATGATTGAAGTCATCCACTTTTTAATCAATTTCAACTCTCACCTCTTTCTCCTCTCTCATTGCTTTCAGAGAAGGCAATTGCCCCGAAACCACCTTCATCTATAAAAACGTCAACATTATCTGGTCTCTTTGCCATGGAAATTGTATTTTCCGGACAAAAATTCACTAAGTCGATCTGTTTTGGCGCACACGAACGCGTGGTTGATGCTGAAGGGCTATGCTGATTTTTCAGCTGTTATGCCAGTAGTCTACCCCAGAGTTACGGCATGCTGATATAAGAGTGTGCCGCTGGCTTTGTGAGGCAGTTAATTTGACTGGTGCTATTTGAATCCCACTCTAACGAAATCAAACCCAAAACTCAAGGAAATCAATGATATAACGTCCTGTGCATGTCCCTTTTCGGTTAAAGGTAGTAGCAACCCTTCTATGTAGATTGGGTGGCAGAAAAAGCAACTCCCGTTTGTGAATGTTTGATTTTGAGTTTGAGTTTGAGTTTATTGGTTTCACATTTCACATGTAGATACAAGACTGATAACAACATAAGAAGACATATTGTTTCATAATTCAACAAAAGTGTTTACACTGTATATAATGTTATCTCTTTCTTTTTATGAAAGATAATCACATGAAATGAATAATTTTGCATGGACAACACAACTGCCTTCTCTAGAAGATAAAACAATCAAACAACCAACGTTCTGTATTTCTTAATTCATTAAGCTATTTACTGTAAATGAATAAATTTTAATTTTTCAAAACGGTTTTAATTAAACAGGATTGCTATTTCCATTACAAAACTCCTATGACTGAGATTCCAAGACAATTTATATATTAACACAAAATTTTAAACATTGACTGACAAATGTCTCCACAGATTTTAAAAGAAAAAACTTTTTCTATACAATCACTTCATTCCTAAAAGCCATCTTTAGTTTTTAGAAAAGGGATTGCATTTAGAGATAAACTGGCTTAAATTAATTTCATTTTTTTTTTATTCTGCAAAATAGACTTTTAGCAATTATTATTCACTGAAAAGCGCAAAAACTCACTGCACATACGAGGAGAGGACGACCATAATTATGGTTTGATTTCTCTATAATTCCTAAATAAATGATAAAAAACTCTGGTTTTAACAATAATAACAAATAGTAATAGGAACTTCAATGTGAGAAAGGGATGATAAATCTTTATTCCAAGAATCAGTGAAGGATTAGTTCTTCAGGCGATTGGGATCCTTTAAAAGTGGGGATAGATTCCATTATTCCCAGTGTCTCTCACAATATAATTGATTTGAAAATTAATTGGAAAAGTAATTACTATCAAAAACTTATCGTAAAAAGGCACTTATCGTTTTGGAGTTTCTCTTTACACATAATGGATCCATTTGAAGAAAAGAAAAGAAGAACCCAGTTACTAGATGACAATGGCAATCTAACCCAAGAGTGCTAGATAAAAACATGCAAGCATCTACTTTCGAAACAATACAATCAATGGCAAGTCCAAAAGCCTCGTGCGTCATCTATTGAAGTGTGGAAACATGACAATAACGTATTACGTAATCCTAAATGATTTCAAAAGGACATACAATAGGGTTTTGATTTGATTTTTCGAAAATAGTTGAGATTGTGTTCAATTAAAATTCAAATTATGACATGAAGCCTTCATGGTATGGTGAGAATATTATTATTGATGATCGAATCTGTTTGTAGTGGTGATCTTATGAACAGCAAGATTAGGTTGTGCCTGCATGGGTGAGAATATTATTATTGAAGATCGAATCTGTTTGTAGTGGTGATCTTATGAACAGCAAGATTAGGTTGTGCCTGCATGGGTGAGAATATTATTGATGATCGAATCTGTTTGTAGTGGTAATCTTATGAACAGCAAGATTAGGTTGTGCCTGCATGGGTGAGAATATTATTATTGATGATCGAATCTGTTTGTAGTGGTAATTTTATGAACAGCAAGATTAGGTTGTGCCTGCATGGGTGAGAATATTATTGATGATCGAATCTGTTTGTAGTGGTAATCTTATGAACAGCAAGATTAGGTTGTGCCTGCATGGGTGAGAATATTATTATTGATGATCGAATCTGTTTGTAGTGGTGATCTTATGAACAGCAAGATTAGGTTGTGCCTGCATGGGTGAGAATATTTTTTATTGATGATCGAATCTGTTTGTAGTGGTGATCTTATGAACAGCAAGATTAGGTTGTGCCTGCATGGGTGAGAATATTATTATTGATGATCGAATACGTTTGTAGTGGTGATCTTATGAACAACACGAAGGTTTTATGATTGAGTGAAGAAAGGATCGCTAGAGGGCTCTTAGCAACGATCAGTGGGGTATTATTTCATTGGAGAGCTAGCCGGATACAGCCGCCTAGGCCCTGGGGCAGACATCCCCACTCTCCACAACAAATAGATATTAAATTCTCTCTAAATATGAAGAAGGCGAGATTGGTTGAATGGCTAGGGTTGGTTTAGATGTGCCCTTTATGATTGGGTAGAGGTGATGGGTCGAGAGGGGTGGAATCATACATAAACAGTCACAACCTAGACTACAGAGTGTAACATATAAATGCATACAAGAGAGAAAAGTGTATGGAAAACAAAACAAAACACAAATAATAAAATACGATGGACTCAAGCTTCTTTTGTTTTTAGATTCAACGAAAAGAGAGTGCAATTTGAGGCAACCGGTGATATACATGAGTAATTGTTTGGTAACATTTTAAGTAATGATGAATTTTACTAAACATATAGAAACATAAAAGGAGTGCCGATGCGAGACTGAGCAGATAATAATGGATGAGGGGGTTTCGAATAAAAATGGAACAAATATATACAAATGATGGTGGTGGATATTAGGCGGTTGTGTTGCGTAGCAGCGATCTATAGGTAGGTAATTAAACGGGTGGCTAGTCGGTGAGCCTCGGGGGAATTTCTGCGGCAAGGCGGTGGAAATATCGATAGGATTTTATAGAATATGAGCAAAGAAAGCTGTACTCATAGGCGTGTAGTGAGATTCATCTGTTTCACACCTCTTCCAACTCTCTATTGGAAGTAATTGCACTTTTATTATTAATATCACAATCTGGGATATATACACTAACTATTCGCTCTCCTCTTCTTTCTCTTCGTCACGTCTCTCATCTCATTTCGTTCCCCTACCCCACCCCCATCTCTTTCCCCCTCTCTCTTTCTATTTCTCTCTTTTTCACCTTTTGTCCCACCTCACTCCCCATCTTTTTGTTATCACCGTAAAGTATGTGGAAAGCGCAGGAGCATTCGACATGTGTCTCCTTTATGTATTTAGTTATTTAACTATTTTAGTATTCATTTAATTAGTAAACTATTCATTCATTCACTTATTTAAATTTATCTTTTATATATTCATGTATCCGTTCATCATCTATTTATTAATTCATTTTAATTACTTTTAAGTATTATTTCTATTACATCATCATCTTAATTATTATGTTTTCCTTCTTTGTATTAAAGCGTACAATCTTGATCAAACACAGCTAATATTGTTTACACTCAACACACACACACGCAAACATAAAAAACACGCACACACACACACACACGCACAAACGTACGCACCCGCATGCCCCACACACACTCACACGCACACGCACACACACGCACACGCGCACGCACACACACACACACGCACGAACATACGCACCCGCATGCCCCACACACACTCACACGCACACGCACACACACGCACACACGCACACACGCACACACACACACGCACATACATACGCACCCGCATGCCCCGCACCTACATTACGTCAACCAGACTGAAAGATAGTCGATAGAAAATACCGTCGCCGATGAGTTCTCAAATGTTTGTACTGCAATGCACTTTTAGATCAAAACATTTAAATGGCTGACCGAATAATATGCATGCATATCCATTATAAGGTGGATGACTTTAGTACTGTGATGATTAATTCACGTATAAACTAGATGTGAATTTCATCAAACATACATAGTGACTAATCTGATCATCCTACAGCATCATGAATGAATCGGAAATGTATCCATTTTTAAAATAAGATTATATCATTACCATCCTAAACTGTTAAAGCAGATAGTACAGTAGCATATAAAGAGCTACTTCTACAACATACATTGTAGTGTGGTCGCAAAACATATGTTTTGTCCCATGTTTTAACCCACATGATATGTTTATTGAATCATGACCGGTTTATTATTGCTGTTGATGAGATGAATAGCTCGTATTCCTTCCATTAAATACACTGGGTGTGAAGAGTCTTGTTTGTATTGCTTAGATGAAAAAGTTTGTAATTCATGAATACGTTTACATCTTATGAAGATAGGAGTGACGTCACGTATACCCTTACAG
Source organism: Strongylocentrotus droebachiensis (assembly GCA_035222895.1). Taxonomy (NCBI): domain Eukaryota; kingdom Metazoa; phylum Echinodermata; class Echinoidea; order Camarodonta; family Strongylocentrotidae; genus Strongylocentrotus; species Strongylocentrotus droebachiensis. Next base: position 200,630 of record JAVYIG010002467.1, on the reverse strand, counting down.
CCCATGTGTTTAAAGGGTGTATCCACCCTGATAAAACAGAGAAACAAATTACTGTAAGTTTGAACAATATCAGATTAGAAATAGGCAAGTTATAAATTTTTGAGGTTGTCATCACAGAAACACTAATTGACTACACTGGCGTATCTTACGAGAACATCTCAGATTTAGCTCTGTACAAACAATTTCGTGAACTATCCTTTTCTGAGTAATTGATGACGTAATAGCATTTTTTCATACAGAGGTGGTATAACAATATATTCGCAATAATTAAAATTAGAGTGAATGTATGAGTGAGATTTTTTTTTAGTGAAAATAAAGATTGTTGCAGTTTTTAACACAGGGCAAATGTATGAGGACCTCGCAACATACGTCAAAGAGTTGCAAAATTTTGGTAGATTGATTGATCGCACCTTCAAAAATTCATAACTTTCTTATTTTTAATCGAATTTTGCTCAAACTTTCACACGTTTTTCTTATTTTTCCATTAACGTCTATTAAAAACAACTTAATATCCAGGTGGACCTCCTCTTTAAAGAATGTATACCAAATGTCCGAAACATCTATGATATCATCTCACTGCTTGGGTTAGTATAATCACGCCTTGGGGTGGTTAATCCAATACATTGTTAATCAAAAGATTAAGACGTGTTCATTTCCCTGCCAAGTTTTTTTTATCTGGAACGTTGTAAATTCACTTCAGCATTGTTTTACAACTTGCCTACAAATTAACTGGAAATGTCAAAACAAGCACCCAATACCATTTTAAAATATCCTCAGATTTTTTATTGCGTACTAATCTATGGAGCAAATATTGATATTTTCTTCTTTATTCTTTTTTTCTTTTCTTCTCCACAGTGCTTTGCTTGGTGTCAGGTAACAAAGGACCTCAATTCTACCAGGTGCCCCCTTCTGTAGTAGCCTTCGCTACGACTCAAGGGGGTCGATTAACCTGCTCAGCTATAGGAGATCCCACACCAGTAGTAAGATGGGTCATGGCAGCTGATGGCTCAGCAGTTCAGAACATCGAGCATAGTCGCATCACAGATGGTAATGGTACATTGTCATTTCCACCATTCTCCAGTAAGGAGATAATACCCGAAGTTCATGACGGAGTTTACCGATGTATAGCGACGAATCGGATCGGAAGTATTCGGAGTCCTGACATTCGGGTCAATGCTGGTACGTTTATCACGGATTTCAATTCAAAACAATGTTGGTTGTTGTGGTGACAGTAGCTAGTGAGCGTCAGTGATGTGATATATGTAATCAAATTACACTATTAGCATGTATTATATATGCCTTTTTACTCTGCCCAAGTTCTCTTTCTCCCTTTCTCTCTCCCACCATCAACCTTCCCCCTCTCTCCAAAACACATTCTCTCTCTATTCACCTGTTCTGTTCTTATACATAATCATGCTGCATTTCATTTGTATAGTTTGTTTTGCTCTTCAAATGACCGTTTTGAGTATTGTTGAGATTCAGTGGTGTAGCTACTTGCCCCGTCCCAATGGAATAGGAGAATGAAGATAACACAAAGTAAACGAAAGAAGAGAGAGAAAGAGAGAGAGAGAGAGAGAGAGAGAGAAAGAATGAGATACTGATACAATGGTGAGATAAATAGTGAGATAGATAGATTGAGAGGGAGATAGAGATAGAGAGAGAGAGAGAGAGAGAGAGGAGAGAGGGGTGGGGTCAAGGAAGGTAACGCCATAAATAGACCCCTTCCCCCACACCCTCACCGACGAGATATCCTCATTGTATTTTTGTAAGGTGTCATAATAGGAACACTTTTCACCCCTTAAAACCAGTTACCCTTTAAGATCTATTCTACACATCTGCCTATGTTTCCAGGAATAACCATTTCTCGAAAAAACTTCAGAATGTCTGAATGCAAATTTAAATCATCAGTCAGAAGCTACTTTTAGGTTACCATGGAGTCAAGTGGTCGAATAAATGAAGGATAACGAGTGGGCATTGATTACAAGACTAACTACTAGAAAGACATCCTGGGTCGGTAAGAGTAACTACTCTCGTGATTCTTCGATCGAATTACGCGACTCAATTGAAATGGGAGTCAGTGGTCTAGCAGAGTGAATATGTCATTCAGAGTTAAACAGACGTAAGTAACATCTCCCCATCTACAACATTTACTACTTTTTAAAGCCCGTCTGTACTAGTTTGGCCAGGGGGATTAAACCACCCTGCAAGGTCACTGACAGGTGGTTATCTCATCAAATCAGCTCTCAATTATCGAAGAAAAAGGGGATCATGGGGGAACAACAGACACCGATTAGGCATTGTTTAATATGTATAGGGCGCAAGTAGCTACAGGTGGTGCAATGGGGCTTATACTAAGTGCAATCCTTATTTTGTTTAGCCTCACGGTGAAAACGTGCACATAATATTTGTGGTTGTGTATGAGGAAACCTTTTTAATGTAAAGCGAACTGAAGGGAAATTAATCGGTTAAGCAGGAGTATCACAGGCACAGACCTGCAACAATTTCAGAATAAAAACACTGCACACGATAAGAAAGCTATGAACTTTGATAGGCGAGAAACTTATATTGGCAATAGTATAGATGACTCCGTGTATAGGGGAAATGTTCTCTGTGATTTCTTTACCAATAATACATTTTTAAAGTCTTGGGACGAAAGAACCATGTTTTTGTCTTATTTTACTCATATTGTACTATATCATGTATAAGCACGGGATTTCTTGGTTGAAAATGATAAAGGGGGGGGGGGAGATAATTATTTCTGGACACAACAAATAATATAAATATAGATATATAATATCACCATCATGAGCGTGAGGACATAATATCAGAGAGGATTCCCCATTGTCATGTAAGTGTTTCTTTAAAATGACGATGATATATATCATTATGTTCCGCAAAACTGGAGAATGGACTTATAGCCTTAAGGTAGTAAAGGTTGCTGTCTTTCTAAACAGTCACAGATTTCTTGTGTTCACAGACCATAGTGGACTCGTTACGGCCGAGTTCCGTTCAGAGCGGCCACATTACGCGCTAAGACGGCTCGTTGATTTGATTACCCATACGCGGTGGAAGACGGCGATGGTTTTCTGCTGAAAGGCTATATCATTCACACTGGTGTGTCCATAGACTTCTATACCATTCACACTGGTGTGTCCATAGACTTATATATCATTCACACTGGTGTGTCCATAGACTTCTATGCCATTCATGTGGGCGTACGACCACAGTTCTCCCAAGGGATTTAATCTTTTACAGAAATATCTACATCACACCTTTTAGACTACTTTCGAGTGAGCGAAGCGAGCGACGAAAAAATTGAAACAGTATTTAGTTAACAGCCTCCGATGGTACGCTTTTGTAACCCGCGGCGGTGATTGGATGAAAATTAACTTTATCATTAAATTAAAATATATAGGAGTACAAAGAAACCACTCTTGCTTACCCGTACTGAGGTAGTTGCGATATATAAGGAGGGGGGGGGGGGGGGGGTGAGAGTTTAAGAAGCCCATAATCCCTTTGCATCGTATTGTACGCCCATGACGATGAGGCAAGAAAGTGGTTGCTTTAAACAAAATACTATTACACAAATATGTAGCCAAAGTTTCCTCCTATCTCTAAAGAAAAGCAAATATTGCTCTTGGATAATCTATCCTGTTCCATTCATCATTTTTTTCACTTTCTTCACATTTTATTTTTGTATCAAATTTCAATTCCAATGTAGAAGCATAGAACGAAACCAGACCAACAAGAAGGAATGAAATGATACAAGGTCTTGTGCGTAGACTACAAACTTATTGAACCAAAAGATGTGGTAACAAATCAACTGTGCAAGGAAATATAGAAGAATAAAGGGAATAGAAATTGAAGGGTGTAAGCATGAAAGAAGAGACGCGATGAGAGTGAAAAACGGAATGTAAAGTGCATTAGCACAGCCTTCTCTTTGAAAGGAATTAAAATGCGTAAACTGTTATACGCCATACCATTACACTTACATACGTGGACTATGAAACCCGATGCATGCAGCTGGGAGGTTTACTTTTCTACCAAGCGTGAGTAAATACGCCACCGTGCACCCACTTGTGAAAAACCATGTACAAGACTTTTCACTTACCACAAATATCCTTCCGCCTCACCGCCTTCGATCGCCAATAAAGCAAGGGATCGAATGTCCAATTTCTATTTTCTTATTGGCTAGATCAGGGGAGAATACGAGTAGAGATAGAGAGAGAGAGGGAGAAAGGAGGGGGGAGATATATTATGAGGGAACGTCGATTTATTTGTATTGAATGCATATCTCTTTCTATTCCATGTGTCGTAGACATGGTTCCAAAGGGTTGGAAATGCTGGTGGGCCTCCTGTTGTGAAGAAATGGGCAAACTAGAAAGAAAGGAAAAGGATAATGTTTAGCCAGCGGGACTCCGGAAAAAGAATCATTATCCGTAAAAATATAATAATATTACATTCAGAAGTCAAACAAATCATTTGAATTTTACCAAACTCTCTTCTTTCCTTTGCAAACAGCTATGCATTTGTATTGTGTCACCAAATCATATATTACTTTAGGATATGTTTTATCAAATGTTTGTTCGAGCCGGATAATTACAACTTTAAAATACAGAATAGAAGGACAGCTGCTCGCAATTTAATTAATAACGTTTCCATTAATATCAACTACATATTTACAACTCTGTTTCGCTGTTTATTTCTGTTCAACAATTCCACACTGTTTATAAAAAAACCTTTTGATTTGGTCTTAGCAGAATAATTTGTTTAATAAAAAGTCTCTATTAAGATAAGCTTGTAAAATATAAAACGTAAAGTGAGAAACATGAATTAGTAGAGCAATGAAGTAATGAGAAAACTATTCTATTATATCGGATTTGTAGTAAATATATATTGAAATACAGTCAACTCTAATAGATGCGTTGAGTAAAACAAGCAGTTGCTCCCTTTCGTCGTTATTATCTCTCTCTCTCTCTCTCTTACATGCACGCGCTCACAGACTCACACGCACACGCACACACAAACCAAACTATCTCTCTTTCTATCCTCTTCCCATGTCCTTTTGTTTGTGTTTTGTCTCTTTGAATAGAGGCGATTTGGTAATAATGATTCATGCCTTACGAAAAAGCAAAAGCGCACTGACTTGGTTCCGAACCCGAAACCTCCAGCTTATAAGAAAGAAAAGAATCTGCCCAATATTCATTACGGCTACCTTATATCCATCTTTCTTAATGTTCATCTCCCTCTCTCTCTCTCTCTCTCTCTCTCACTCCCCCCCTCTCTCTCTCTCTCTATCTCTCTATCTTTGTCTTTCTCCTTCTTTCTTGGTTCATGATGTATCATAATGTGGACAAAGTGGAATAACACATTATTGGAATGGATTAAGAGAACATGATAGAAAATGTGGCAAGGAACAAAATTATCGACAATGATTTCAAATTTCCTCGTCAGTACGATTTATCTTAGCATTGAGCACAGGAACATAATGATATGTTGGTGAATAGACATCATGTCATGGCCCGGATGGAGTTTAAAATTCTGCCCCAAAATGTACCTGTTCAGCCAAATGAAAGTGAGCTATGCATCCTCACGACTCGTGCAGACTGCGACGGAGAGGAAGGATTAACTTGGTTCATTAACGTGTGAGAAACAAAAGCTGACGTTTCAATTTGAAAGTGGTTAGGTTGAGTTAGATACGAAACGGATATAAGCTGCGTGGTGTAGCATCATTACTCCACAGTTAGGAGAGAATGTCATTGTAATATATGTCCTCACCTGCTATGCCATGCAGAATATGAAATGTGATGTTAATATGAAACTACCTTCACATCAGTGTTAGATTCGAATCGTCCTTACCACAAAAAACAACAGCTGACGTTTTATGAAACATGTATTAAAAAGAAAGAACAAACGTTATAATTCATGTAGACACATTTTAATTTGGTTTGTCAACAGTGCGTTACAATAATGAAAGAAGAGTCTACAAATAAACTCTTACCCTGCACTACGACTCACATCTCATTTAAATACAACGGATGCTTGAAATTAGTTTTTTATGTTTGAAATATATGACAAAAGCAGGAATGCAAGTATTGTAAAGTTAATATAAAGAATGTAGCGTCTTGTTTGTCTTTGTTTCATTACTTTTTTTGTAATTTTATTTATTTATTTATTCAGTCTTCTTTAAGATACAGGGTAGTCCTTTCAGAGCCACAAGGCCTGCTTTTCAAAGGAGCCCTGTAGGCGAGTGACAAAGTACATGGTAAAAATTACAACAACAACAAATAAAAACATATACACAATACATAATACACAGCTATTTAAGTCAGTCTCCTCAACAATATGATTTCTCTTCGTTTGTCTGATTTTGATGCATTATGAATCTCTGGATCATAAATAAAGTAGAGAGCTGATAATGATTGTACACGTTTGTCGGTATAGGACGGTAAACGACATGACCTTGTATCAGTAAGTCCCCAAATACGTAATAAAGAAGCAGAGAGGGCTTCCCAGCCTGGTTCATTCTTAATAATATCAATTCAACTCTAAATCAGTCTATTCTAAGCTCTGCAATGGTATCACTGAATATAGGGAGGAAACAAACCACAATTCAAGGGGTAAAACTATTAAACTTGAAATAGAAGAGGAAACACCCCCAATAAGAAATGTCACGGTGGGAGATAGATAGAAAGATGGATATACCGATAGGGAGAGAGAGAGAGAGAGAGAGAGAGAGAGAGAGAGAGAAAAGGGGGAGAGAGAGAGAAGGGGGAGAGGGAAGAGGGAGAAAGGACAAATAATGTGTGTGCGCGCATTGTGAGGGTGTGCGTACGAAGGGAATAGTGATAAAGAGGGAGACAAAATAAGACAGATACAAAGATTGGGGGAAAGAGAGCGAGAGAGAGGAGGGGGGGGGGGGGGGTGATCTTCTTACGTCATTTTGATACATTGTTCCCGGTTGATTATGTCATTTCTCTAAAAGTGTCAAACAATAGACGGCCCAGATGATTATTAGATCAATATGAATGCGATGTGAAATGGAGCAGAAACCATGTCTTAATATAAATGACCGCATTACCTACATTAATTATTTAATATACGCTGAGATATTACATAATGACTTCACTTTAAAAGTGAGAATAACATGATATCAATTCAATGCTGTATACCTTTTAGAATATGAGTTGGATATGCTTGTAATAAATTTGAAAATGGAGTCTGACATTGTGTTTTCAATTAAACTATAACACGCTTCACCTAGTATTCTGTTAAAATAATAGATAACCACTTAATACACCTGGGTGTAACCGAAGGATATTGGTACCATGTATAATGTATTCAGCCATCAGGAAAATGTAAAACTACAGAGATGGAGTTAATATTAAAGCTAGGAAATTAATGAAAACGCTCTGAGGAAAGGCATACGAAAGTACGTAAACATGTAGAAGTAGAAGTTGAAACGACACAGCGATTAAAAGAATCTATGAGTGGAGAAAATGTATTGGAATTCTTTAGAGTTGCCACTCAAGATAAGACGACATATTTTATATTTGCGTCATTTGTAAAGTCGTATGAATAGGTTTCTCATTATAAGAATCATTAACATTTCCCAAAATATTCTCAATACCAGATCCTTACTCATGTCTGTTCATTGTATGGCAGACATACATTGATACACTGCTTTGTACAAACTAGCAGTTTTAACATAACTGCGAAGGACTTGTGCAGACATCTACAGGACTAAACTTAAACGAGCCAATCATACTGTAGCATCTGACCTTATTGTCATGGTGATAGGTGATAGACACGTGGACTAGTGTCTGTATATCGATTTACCCTAGGCCGAGAGGAAATTAGATCCCGATATGGTGAATAATAATTATTACTTCTACCCTGGGCAGCTAGCATGGCAGGTTTGGTATCTACTCTCTCTCTCTCTCTCTCTATCTATATATTTGTTTTCTCTCTCTCTCTATATATTTCTCTCTTTCCCCTCTCTCTTTCTCTCTCTCTCTCTCTCTATCTATATTTCTCTCTCTCCCTCTCTCTCACTCTCTCTCTCTCTCTCTCTCTTTTACTCTCTCTCTCTATATCACTCACTCACTCTCTCTATGCAATGCACTCCTAGAATAGAAAACAAAGATAAGATAAGGATAACAAGCATAGTATCATAACAAGATTTCCCCATAACACGCATCATAATGAGAGTAAACTTTCAGGATGAGCATGGCAAAGAAATTCACACTTCTTTTCAAATTTGTTTATGGTTTTAATATATTTTTGCTGATCCATGATGATAAGAGTATTTGTTAAACAGGAAATTCATGAAATAAGGTTTAAAATGCTTGAAACGTTCTCTAGTAAGACAAAAAGATTTAGTCTGATGAAAGTATTTTTCGAACAGGAAATGCATAAACTAAGGCTTAACATGTCTGAAACATTCTCTAGTAAAATAAAGCGATTTAGTCTGAAGACAATATTTATTGAACAGGGGATGCATTAAATAAGGTTTAACATGTTTGAAATGTTTTCTATTAAAACAAAATATTTAGTCTGATGAGAATTTAATTAACAGGGAATGCTAAAATAAGGTTTGACATGCTTGAAACAATCTCTAGTAAAAACAAAAAAAAAAAAAAAAAACGATTTAGTCTGATGTGAGTATTTATGAAACAGGGCAGGCTAAAATAAGGCTTAACATGCTTGAAACATTTTACTAGTAGAACAACACGATTTAGTCTGATGAAAGTATATTATTGAACAGGGAATGCATAAAATAAGGTTTAACATGCTTGAAATGTTCTCAAGTAAAACAAAACGATTTAATCTGATGAAAGTATTTATTAAACAGGGAAGGCATGAAATAAGGTGTGACACGCTTGAAACATTCTCTAGTATTAAAAACAAAGCGATTATTTCTGATGACAGTATTTATTGAACAGAGAATGCATAAAATAAGGGTTAACATGCTTGAAACATTCTGCAGTCAAACAAAACGATAAAGTCTGATGAAAGTATTTATCAAACAGAGAATGCTAAAATAAGGATTAACATGCTTGAAATGTTCTCTAGTAATACAAAACGATTTAGTCTGATGAGAGTATTTATTAAACAGAGAAGGCATAAGATAGTCAGAAGGGCATAAACTCGTGTTCATTCTTATACAATTTCCACTCTTCTGGCTTTCACCAGTCACTACCAATACTACCTTACTGCATCTTCGTCCTCTAAGACATTACATTGACTAAAATATTAGTTCCGCTCTAGAGTAGAAAGACACAAGCTCCGGAATCAATTAGACTGCCATGGATCCTTCTGGATGGTAACTACAAAAGATTTGATTGAAGTGGATATTGCGGTAGATATTGACAGTGAAAGTATTAAACCGTCTTTCATATCTAACCTATATATACCTCTAGGCATACCGCAATGCAGTCAGGTTTACACTCAGGGCAAGTTCTAGATAATTAAGTCGATGGAAATTGAGTCTAAGAATATCCTGAAAGTTTAGATAAAAAAACTTCCGCTTAACTTGGCAGTCGTTATCAATAATCCTTAACAAAAAAAGTGAGCATGGAAGTTGACTGACGTAATAAGCAAGATTAATATCCTATGTATACTTATACATATCTTTGAATGTTGTGATTAAGTCGGCGGAGTTGTACTTTATTTGTTTTTAGCGCCCCTAATTAATTGGTACTATTTTATTTCAATTATTCAAGGAAGATACGTACTGTTTATACACGAACAAATTATGTTGGAGAAATAGAGAATGTTACGTAACCACTCTCCAAGGTATCGTCTAACTAAAATATATAGAATATTTATTGTGAACCTAATTGAGATAATGTTATAGAGGATATAGAGAATCACGCGAACACTATACAGATGTCATGTTTCATTATGTTAAGAATACGTGATGTGAACATGCGTTGTGAATTTTGACTGAGATAATGTTCTAAAATAATCTTATGTAGTGTGAACAATGAATGCAATAATGTTGTTAAACAAGAAAGAGAATGTATAGTGTGAACACTGACTGTGATCATGTGGTAGAAGATATAGAATGTGTAATGTAAAAACTACTTGTGAAATTGTTTTAGATGATATAGAATGTGTAGCGTGAACTCGAATGTAAACGCAACCTGTGATAATTCTTCAGAAGATATAGAATCTGTAGTGCGGATACGCCCAAGGGTGTGTTTGCTCGCCCTTAATAAAAGGTGACAGATTATTTTCATTGTCTGATGACGTAATATGATGTCCTTTTTTATTACTGTATATTGGAAGCTACTCACTGACAGGGCTACTTTAGGCTACGGATATGAGATTTAATGAAACGGTTTATTGTATAAGCATAAAGCTACAATCTCCTTTGACACATAAGCCATCGCAAATTCAATGTGAGTGCCTGTACATACTATATTACAAATCTAAGCCGATCTTCCGAGGAAGAAGAATGCCTTGTTTTGCAGACATATTTACATTTAGAAGAGAACACGTGACAGCGAAATTTTAGTAACAATTCTTACAACTAAATGTATTAAAACATTGCTAAATGTAGAAGATCTAACTATTAACTATTAATTACGATGGTTTTAATACAAGAATAAAGTAGCAGTTCCCAGTTTCTTGAAAAATTATTTTATTTAATAAATATAAATATTGTTTTCGATTGTGTAGATTACAAATCAGCGGCAGATTGTTTGATATATACCCAAATACCAGTAGTTCGAAATCATAGGCGGTGAGTTTTCTTTTAGGGGGTGGGTTGGGTCTAGAAAGTAGGGGGGGGGGGGGTGTCATGGCGAATGACGTGGTCCCCTGTAAAACATTATACAATGTGTCCTCTTGGTTTGTCCTCTTGAAAATTCTCATTCATATAACTTTTTCCAGGCATTCTCTTATTTCTTCATAGTTGACCAATACCAAAACCATTTCAAGATATAGAGAACAAACCACTGCATTGATATACCTCTCATCAATAAAAATTATTAAATTACTTTGACAAATTAAAGAAATATTATATATATATGCGCACTTTTCATCAATGACAACAATTCCAATAGTCAAAATAGTAGGCTCCATCAGACGATACAATTTCGAACTATAATATGATATTTTGTATTCAGCCTTACATGTTAATATTTCCCTGATTTAATGAAATGTTAATGAAAAACGTAAGCAGCGTTTCTCTTCTTTTAGAGGGTGAACTAACTATCATGACCTTAGCATCGATAATTGTATTCACATTGGCTTAGCCTCAGGTTGAATGGTTCATAAATAGACACCCAATAGAACGTGTTGATTTAGCTGAGGTGTGTGATAGATAGAGAGAGAGAGAGAGAGAGAGAGAGAGAGAGGGGGGAGAGGGGTCCTATCATTATATCTAGTGATGATGAGGACGAAGACGATAGGGATGATATCGGTTAGGAAAATAATTGAGCTGCTTTTAATGAATAGCTATATTAAGAAGGTTAAAATGTTGATGATGACGGAGATGATGATAATGATTTTGATATGTTTTGGTTTTTGATCAGTTCAACTGCAGGAATACCAGATACAGCTGCATGATGATGATGGTGATGATGATGATGATGGTGGTGATGATGATGACGATGATGGTGATAATGATGATGATGATGATGATGGTGATGATGATGATGGTGGTGGTGATGATGATGATGATGGTGATGATGATGGTGATGATGATGATGGTGGTGGTGATAATGATGGTGATTATGATGATGGTGATGATGATGATGATGATGGTGATGATGATGATGGTGGTGGTGATAATGATGATGATGGTGATGATGATGATGATGATGGTGATGATGATGATGATGGTGATGATGATGATGATGATGGTGATGATGATGATGGTGGTGGTGATGATGATGATGATGATGGTGGTGATGATGATGATGATGGTGGTGGTGGTGATGATGATGATGATGATGGTGATGATGGTGGTGATGATGGTGATGGTTATGACGATGATGATGACGGTGATGACGATGAAGACGATAATAATAATGATCATCTAATATTTTGTTATTTAGTTCAACTACAGGAATACCAGGTGCAACTTCATGATAATCACGTGATGCGCGGAAACACAGCAGTCTTCAAGTGTAACGTACCTCGCTTTGTCAAGGACTATGTCAATGTGACGGCCTGGACCAGGGAATCAAGCCTCTTACAATCAGGTATGTGCATCTATAAGATGATGACGTGAATCCTAATCAAATGATTGGTTGAGAGCGTACACGTGACCAGGCATTTATTTTTGTCTAATGCGTAATTTGGATAATGACCGGTCATTAGTTAAATAATGTTATAAAATATCATTTTATATAACAAATAAAACATAATCTTATAAAAAAAATGTACACATCACTTTGTTCGGGCATTAGTAAAATTACCCACACTCGGGCGTGTTAGACTGTTCGACAGGCACCTTGTGTGGATAATCCTTACTAATGCCCTCACTGCGGTGTATTGTTTGTATACTATTCAAGGGTGTGGTCATATTGGTACTGGGCGTGATGGACTTTGCTCAGAAAAAGTGAAACCCTCGTAATACATGTAAATTATACAGAGTTTACCTAAGTGGTTTACGTAATTATTTTAACATCAAATGGCAGAAAATACATAATAGAGAATTGTTTATTTGCATTGCTCACATATTTTATTTTGATCATACAATCGATGATATATTTTGTACACAATCTACCTGTAATTTACCGTACACTGCTTGTACCTACTATTTTTGTCGTCTTTTGTTCACGGCTGTAAATATATACATATGTACGAAAAATCAAGATACCCCTCTCCCCCCTAAAAAATAGAATAAAAAATAAAACAATCCCCCCCAAAACAAATATTTGCTATATACGCTCTAATGAATACTGAGATAACAATTGTATGAATATGCATATACATGTAAAATCAATTTGTACCGATTAAAACTAGGAGTCCTAAACCGAATGACAATAAATCCCTGTTATCTAGCAATTAAGTCAAAGGGATGGATGTCATTATTGCGTCACTAGTCCACATAATTACATCACCAATTCCCCCACTGATCACTGACGTTGGACTCTATTATTTTCGAGCAATAGATTGGCAATTAACGTTTGTTTGCTGGGAGTAGGTAATATAAATATATCCTTGGAATTTAACGAAATGATGCCTTTGTGAGCTAGGTAATTATCTTTCAGGGAATTGCTTTGATTCGATTATATGCGGGATACAGGCAGAGCTATTAGCAGGTTTTCATACCATCATCAACCAAGATAAGGCCAAAAATGAAACATTATAATATCACATCCATAATTTAAAAAGAGATGAAAGTGAGCGATACATGTACATGTTACATATGAACCTCAATATCGAACAATATCTTTTAACTACGGATTATTTCCGATAGGAATGAAATTGATTCGATTAAATCACCCTTCAACTTGTTTTTCATTGAAACACCACTTCTCTCTTTTTGCCTGTGTATTTTTCAATGTCTCCGTTCCCCATCGGCGCGCGCTCTCTCTCTCTTTACATATCTTACTCTGTCTGTCTGTCTGTCTCTCTCTCTCTCTCTCTCTATATATATATATTACTCTGTCTCTCTGTCTCTCTCTGTCTCTCTCTTTATATAATATACTCTGTCTATCTCTCCTTCTATGTTTCCGCTCCCCTTTCGCGCGCTCTTTCTCTCTATTTAAATATATCTTTCTCTGTCTGTCTCCCCATGTAGAAGGTCGATTCAGTGTCTTACCCAGCGGTGAACTTCATATCCGTGACGTACGTGACCGTGACGCTGGTCAGTATAGATGTACAGTACGTAACAGACTCACCAATAACAATAAAGTGAGCCCTCCTGCGGTCCTTCATGTCGCAGGTAAGTCCATCAATACGATGATGTTGAGTGTTACATAGGATATCTCACCATTGTAAACATACCACTGCTTTCATTGGTTTTATTTGTTCATATTAAGTCTATATCATAAAACTTAAAACAAACTAAGCATCATTTTTGGCACACTATGAGAAAACTTATTGGAGGGGGAGGGGGGGGGGGTTAAGTTGGTATAAAAGTCAGATTATATTGTTGTAATCTAGACGAACCAGTTTTGGGTTTGAATGCACGCTGTGGCATGGCATTAGGTTGAATACACAAGTTTTTTATTGCTTCCCATTGTAAACGAAGCTTGACAGACGGTCTTCTAATTATCCTCATTTTAGAACAAAGTTGATCTCTGGTGAATTAGTGATACCAATATAGGATCCACAGGGACTCTTAAATGCAGTGAAGCAGTTAAAGAAAAGAAAAACAGTGCTTATTAAACCAAATAAAACTGGGAATAGACCGAATTATTGGCTTCCCGTAGCTCAGTATATTACTGTCTGTCTGTCCATAATGCAGTGTTGCGTTACATACTGAACGAGATGTAGGCCAATCACATGACAATTATTACGGTGTGCAGCATTAATTAGAACATATTCCAACAAAAAGAAATGTGCAAAGTCATTTTCGGCAAAGCCATTTCATTTAAGAATATTTCAGAATAATACAACATGCATAACAAGACAGGTAAATGATCATAGTTTTCATGCTATTTTTTGAAATATTTTATTAATATTAGGCTAATAATATTTGTCAAATACATCTAAATATTTCTTAAATGATGCTTAAATGGATTTGTCCCGAAATAATAGAAGTATGCATGGAATTTCTGTTCTTTTGCACATTGGCTAATTTTAGGTGTTCTCATGTCAGATAATCTTTTAAATCAGTCGAAGGGTTATGTAAAGCATCAACATCACGAAGGTAGATAATGATATGAGATGGTTTGGTTAGGATGATAATTATTACATGATCTTAGAGGCAGTCGTAAGTGAGTAGTACAATAAAAATCTTTTGAAAATATACGTTATTTTTTCGTTTATTGAACGTTGATCATATTTCCTCATATCTGCACACCTACTTCCGCAGCCAAGATTATGAATAAATAATATCTTCATAAAGGGGCAATGGTCTTATAAAAGTGCGAAAATTCGGAAGATCGGAAATGGTGATAATTAATTTCGAGATACTTCGAAACACATGGAAACAACTTAATATTAATTATTGTCGGCTTTTTTCGCATTTTAGTATAAAGAATAGATAATTTTCTTATTGTAATTTGAAAATGGACTCATACCCATTTCCTTCTATGACTCGTTAGCAGAACCGAAATAAACGAGTGGGGCAGTTGGTACACATTATTGTCAATTCAAGAATGCAATAACTCTATTTACTGATCACGTGACCAATCTAACTGTCACATACAGTTATAGATGATATAGGGAGGAAGACTTGCATTAATACGATACCAAATGAGATTCCGGTTTAATACAGGTAGAATTGAATGAATATGAAGTTAATCATTTTGAAATCCAATAGGCTGAATATAAATAGTATGGTGGCATGGTGCATCAAGTGTATGAAAATCGCGTAGAAGACGGATATTTTGTTGTTGTTTATACAACAGCTATGTCAGTAAACATGGTAAAAACATCTCATAGATTACAGTCGCTTTATTAAAACTCTTGAATCTTTGTTTCAAATTTGAATTTCCGACATCACGTATGAATTCGATGTTATTCTGTAATCCACATTAATACAACAAAATTAGTTAATGTGCGGACCTTGCATATAAGCCACACCAAACTAAGATGTTGACGGTGTGCTTCATATAAAAAAAAAACCCTCTACACCCACTACTGGATCTGCCACTGGCATGACTGGAATCGTTGGGAGTCAAAGGGTTTTAGCACTTGATTCGATTGCGAAAGTCATGTAGGGTATCATGTCCTTTACCAAAGCATCTATCTATATTTGCCACTCATTACCCGGGATAGGAATGTGGAAGTGACAGGATGACGGAAGCCACTGATATCCTAATTGGAATAATTCCTCACGTTGACCATTACAGGAATACTCCCCAGGGAGTAGAGATGACATGCACATCGTGTGCGTAAGTAAATCCGTTGACCGGGGTCAGAGCTACCTAGACACAGGGTTCGGCCATCTTTATTTCAATTCGTCACAACATGGCGTATATTAAATTGTTTTGTGCTTTCCCAACAAAGTATTACCCCAGATTGTGCCCTACTGCAACAGGGTTGGCCAAACTGTCTCATCGACTGCACTGGCACGGGTAGTATCTGTAAAACGCGTTTGGTAGTTATTTTATCCGTTAGACCAGAGCCCTGTCTCACAAAGAGTTGATAGTAATCGTAACTTATTTGAGATTGATATCAATCGCAAATATGTACATAGGAGGTAGGAAATTGCAAACTTGCGATTGATTAGAGGATTTGCGATTGATTTGGATAAATCGCAACTCTTTGTAAGACATGGCCCATATATTCAATTTCCTTGATATATGTGTGATAATTTCCAGAGCCAGTGAACACTGCTCCAGAGCTGATCCAGTCCAAAGCGGATTTCACCCTCCGAGGGGGCGAGACAGTGGAGCTACCTTGCGTTGCTAGTGGTTACCCATTACCCACCTACCAATGGACCAAAGATGGCGTCCCCGTCACACCCGGTGATAGCCGGAGTCTCCGTGGTGGTAACCTGTTGCTTAGCAACGTGCAGCTGGAGAATGCAGGGCGTTATGATTGTGAAGCAGTTAATGACCTGGGTGCAGTGAGTACAACACGGAACGTTATTGTCAGAGGTACGTATGATATTCAACACGTCACAGTAATAACTGTCATGGATTATGTAGTTCATATTTATCTCAAAAAGCCAGTTTCCATTAAATCGACAATTAATGACTTGCATTGATATAGAAAATACATTAGCAATGGTATTCTTCCTGTAATTTTATCAATTTCGAATTATTTGCGTACTGGACTATGTTATCTGTTTAAGATATTATTTGGAGCGAGAGAATGGTCATGGGTGCTATCAAATTATAACTAATATGACAGGATAGTTTGAGATAGAGAACTTTCTTCTGTCTCATTGAGACACATTGCCTTCTGTGATAATACGATCGTTATGACCATTGTTTTCTTTATTCAGGAATATATGGTGATATACTCCAATATTTGCGTGTTTGATTTAGTTTGAAATTTAAACATCGTAATTTTCATCATTTTTATATAAAGTGATTTAGTCAGATAATAGTTATTTTGCTAATGATCTTATATCTTCCTTTTATATCTGATCATGATAAGATTTAGTGCCTGTGATGATAGTTTTAAACAATTGTCCTTATTTATATTCTTTCATTTTATTTTTTTAAAGATTCGATAGCGGTGTATTTCTATCCTCAAAAACGGAGTGTTGACGTCGGTGCATTCGCCACATTCAACTGTTCTGTCTCTGGCTATCCGATAGAACAGGTCACGTGGTATAAGAACGCACAGCCATTGGATGGAGACGATCGCGTCACTGTTTATGAGAATGGTACGATGGTAGTAGGGGGCATGCGCAGAGACGACCGAGGAATGTACCAGTGCGTGGCCAGTAATAGTTGGCAAACACAAGAAGCGACAATGCAACTTTCCCTCGGAGGTAAGCTTACAGTTGTGTTCATTGAATCTGAGATCACCATAGAAACGCCTTAATCTAGATTACATTTATCATAGTACATTAGTGTCACTATGATATTCCATTCTGTCAACGAGACCTACCCATATCATTTGTATCGTTTATTGTAATATTTTATGAAAAATCTCGATTCCACGAGTCATTCTCATTTATCTGTTAGATCGCATTGTTATCAATATCACAACAATACCTAAAACGAAATAGATCGACCTGAATTTAATGTTCTTATCAGTAGCTGTTGTATATGTAATGATGGTAATGATACTGATAATAATAATAATAATGATAACATATTACTGAAAACTATGTTGGAGGCAAAATGACAGATTGTGGAGCCAATAAAGTATCTGTTTATTTATATTGGTGTCCCAAATACTGTAACCTGTAACTATCATGATTATGTAAACATATTTAAATTTTAATCAAACACTGAAACATGTTCGTTGATGATGAGATATCTGACTGATTGGTTGAATGTTTGATTACAGCTGCTAAACCAATCATGTTGGCACACTTCACAAACCAAACCCTCTGATTGGTTGAATCTTTGATTACAGCTGCTAAACCAATCATGTTAGCACACTTCACAAACCAAACCCTTGAATCTTTGATTATTACAGCTGCTAAACCAATCATGTTGGCACACTTCACAAACCAAACCCTTCAACCGGGACCCAATCTACAGCTATCATGTACAGTAGCAGGGAACCCAACACCCGATGTGACCTGGCTTAGAGATGGTCTACCTATACCAACAGATCCTAGATACACATTCAATGACGTCATCAATGAAGATAGTGACGTCATCAGTTATTTGAATATATCTCGTTTGGTTAGTGAGGACGGTGGATTGTATCGGTGCGAAGCTACAAGTGAACTAGGGGCTGTGCAACATGAAGATCGCATCAATGTTATAGGTAAGATCATGATAACTCATTATTTTATCGCTTGAAGAAGGCGTGTTAAATGAACGGGTAGGATTTAGTAATAGTATCAATCAGAAATAAGTAATAAGTTGGTGGGTTGATCAAGTTATTTGAATAATTGATTGAGTGGATGAATGATTGTTTTAGTGATGGATTATCTGAATGATTGATATTTCAAAATGATTGATCATTTTAAGAGTCGATTATTTAAAAGAAATCATTGTGTGAATGATAATTTTTTTCAGTGATTAATTTGTTTTTGATTAATTTAATATTTTATGAAATGATTATTAATAGCATTGCTTATTTTAATGGTGTTGTTAGATAGTTAAGTAGTCGATTATTTGAATGACTAATGGATTGGGGGTTCCAATAGTTGATTAATCGAATATGTGAAAAATTAATAAATGTTTGAATGAATGATTATTCTAAGCATACGAGGCGGGTGAGATCAATTTTTAGTTAACAATGTTCGGGCAACCATCACCCTTAATTCAGTTTTCGTTGTATTAATCAAATCTTACGTAACACATTCATTTATTTCAAACATTATTCATCATATACCATTGTTCATATGACATGTAAAGGCGCACCTTTAATAACTATTATGACGACAAACGGTTTCATTTTCCTCGTTCACCTCAATAGCTAAATGATATCTTCAGGAATTAAAACGTTGATATTCGGGGAAGAGACGACGGCCCTCCGGGCAAATATTATATCTCTCAGTTTTATATTAAGTGTACATTAAAATGTTTAAATTCATATATTGTTTTCTTTGAACAAAACATTATTAAATACATATTCACATTTGACAAAGCACGGACTAAGCCTAGTATATGAAAATCATGATATTTGCAAATAATTTCATACACAAAAACAAAATTTTCATAAATGATTTTACAATGTTTTTCTTGTCTTAAATGGAATAGAACAAAATGCTTAAATTTCGATATCATCTTGATAATCGCTGACCATTTATATAATACCAGAAATTAGACATTTGTTTTTTGCTGTACAAACCGCGATTAACATGGTTTGTAATCGAGTGAGTGGTCTAAGTTTTACTGCAATGCTATTTCTCTTATTAACGCTGTAACAGAGGAAATAGAAACGACGCGATGTTTAAACGTTTAAACATAATTTCCGAAACAAGGAGGTCTAACATTTCAACATGACAGTGATTGTGAATTGATGCGTAAATGGAATGGTATTTATAAAAAGGAGTATGACCTAGAGGATATTAGCAGGGACAGAACAGATAGAGATGGAGTAAAAGAAAGGTGAGAAGAGCAAGAGAACAGGGATAGATTTATCACCCTTAGATGAAGGCCTCTGAACTTTGATATGCTAATTACATTTTATTGCGTGTAGTTTTATCAGGGGGGGGGGGGGGAGCTTGTGTTACTATAGGCAACCTAGCAATATGACAGTTCAATTCGCTCTCAACACAAGAGCCCGGATGTTAATAACATGGAGTAAGGCAGGACAAACATTGTGCTATGTTTACTCATCTGTTTGCAGGGTGTAATAGATAAATGCGTCATTCGTGTCCGTGGCGTAGCTACAGAGGGCATGGAGGCACCTGCCCTATCGAACGATGAAAAATATGGGGAGGGAGAGGTGGAGGGGGAGGAGAAGGGGGGGGGGGGAGGAGGGGGAGGACGGGGAAAAAAGACAAAACAATGTAACAAAATATGACCCCCTAAAACTGATTGAACCCCCATTTCCCCTACCCGGTGGACTTGTTAATTACTGTTTCCATCCACTGACTGGTACTCCCACTCCCCCATCATGCCCCCCTTAATGGCTGGACCCATGCTCCGCCACTGGTTGGTGTGACTCCCAGGTTAGCCCACTCCTAACACCTTACATCAGTGATGGCAGCTACACTAGAATCATAGTCTTATATTTCTTACGTTGGTTATGGTGTGTTTCAAGTCAGTATGGATGCAGGATAAGCTGGAGCAAGTTGGTGTCGATTAGTCAAAATGAATCCTCATCATTCAAATGTCCTGCGTTTAATGAATATCAAAAGAAAGCAAACCCCCAAAATAGAAATAATAATACAATTATTCTTCAATATGTTTCCACGAGAGATAATGAGGACTTGCTTGAAAAGCATCTGATATTCAATACTTGACATGATAATAGACATGTTTTTTGTGATCCGATAATATAAACGGTCTTCTATTTCACCCGGAATGACATCAGTATACACACGGAGCTGTATATGATCATATAGTTGAGTTCCTGAATTTCAAATTTGTTTACTTCTTGTATGAGGGCCCATAATAAAAACTGATAATGCGCGAGACATTTCTGGTATTTTCATAAACTCCAATATATTTTGTTTAAATTTGTTTTATATAAGTGAAGTAGTGAACAATGTGTTATTTTATAATCTACATATTGGAAGTTTTTCGACCTGTAGAATGCTTTGGGGTACAAAAAAAGAACTCATCTCCAAAAGTAAGCCCGTTATTTTAAGGAATAACATTTTCAGAAGTATGAACAAAACATAAAACGTCTGTGCCTGGATCGTCAGGCGGACTTTAGTTAATAGTAATATAAGTATGTGGGCCCTTTTCGCATTGTGCGAGGGCGTTAGACAATGGCGCGGGGGTTTATCATTCTCTTCACTTTCCCCCATCTAAATGGCGCCCTTTAAATGTAAGTACAGTCTCGCGAGATGCGATGATTTAAGTATCGTGGTGTAGGTATGGTCGAGTGGCTATACATGTAAGTCAATCTCACACACGTGTACTGAACAAAGACGACTAACAATAAGTAACCCGCCTCGCGCTAAAGCTGGTGTATGCCCAATATAAGGAATACTAAACAACAGGAATTTATTTGAGATCTAAGCTGGCGTTTCAATAGCATTATCCGTGTCGGGGTGGACGGTCAGGAAAACAATATTCTACCTGGTTAAACTTTTCATTTCATGCCGAGGTATTTTAATAACTGGTGCTTAACTACTAGCGACATTTAACACTAGGTAAACATAGATCATAAAAAGGCATATTTCTACTTCTGATAACACAATGACCCGCCTACTCTACTCTACTCTACATGCAAGAAAGATCCCATGCTGTATGGTATATCGATACGGAGTGACTTATTACCGAAGAAAATGCAATATGTTAAGATTATAGTGTTATTATGTATGCAGATGATATTGCTTTTTGGACTAACATTGTATGTATGAGAAATTCCTCCAAACATAAAAAAGCATATAGTCGGGCTGAAATATAAATTAAAAATTATATAGAAAAGTGAGCATTGATGATCATTTCAAGCTTATCAATAGACTAGCTTACTTCTAAACGATTAGTTTTGCTGTTGTCTTTATTGTTTTGTTTTTTAAATTTCATTGAATAAAATATTTGTGTTCCTGTCATCATAGCCATACAAAAACAGTTTTAAAAACCGGAAGGGTTACTTCAAACATTTGTGTGTTTCTTTTTTCCTTTAAATTTGTGAAATAGCTCTTAAGCGAAAACATTTAATACCGTAATCAGAGGATACCATCGCGTGAAACGAGATAGAATGCAAACAATATTGTGAAAAGGGCTTAATTATGTGGCCGGAGACAATTTAGGGAAATGATTTTTGTAATGACCTTTGTTGGGTAAAGGAAGATCAGGGATAGTGGGAGAGAGAGAGAGAGAGAGAGGAATAAAAGTGGGGGAGAATCAGCATACTAAACGAAACACTGCCTTTGCTAACAATCGTATGTTTTCACGTTTTAGTAAATAATCCTGCTGATACCAGGGTAACAATTTTGATTCACTATTAATATTGAGATTGGTTTAAGTGTGGTGCATCTAAACTACCCATGCTATACTGTATTAGGAATCTGCCCGGTATGATGGCGCTCTTCAATATGTTTGAAATGACGTGTTTACTATTCGGGCAGGTTGATTTAAAGTACCCCTATCCCCCAACCCCGGTGATGGAGCTAGCAGGTAATATATAAAAACAAATTAAGAACGTGAAAAATTTGAAAAGTTGAACTTGCCTACAAATAATAAGTAAGATATTTCAAATATTATCTTTATGATTTCAGGTCGTCCTTTAGTACGCCCTCTACCGGATGTCATCGCAATCGATGGCACTGATGTCTCCATTCACTGTCACGTCGTTGGATTCCCTATTACATCTATCACGTGGTACAAAGGTTTAACCACTCTTCCGTCTTCTATGCGACACAATGTCTTCCCAAATGGAACTCTCGTCATTGCTGACGTCACATCTTATGGAGATGGTGGAGAGTATACATGTGTGGCGAGCAACGCTCGTGGTGATCGATCAGCATCTGATATGGACCTCATTGTCAAAGGTAGAATCTAATATTAAACATATCCTTAAATCAAGAAATAATTATTTTTCTCTCTTTCTCTGTCAATCCAAAATATATTTGACTCCACTTGCATGGAAACATGTCAGGTAGAAACTATGGTTGCCGGTCTCCATCTGGTCGATATATCAAAGGAAGTTAATATATATCAACATGTGCCATTCTGATTGAAATCCGTGAGTTTTTAGTTTAAAACACTTTGAAACTTGCTTCTTCTGTAGTAAAACAATCATGAAAAGTCTTAGTGTCGGTTTAAACTGACAAAGGTACTTAATTCTCCTTATAATCCATCTCTATAAGACAGAATACAGGTCTATCGCCCTCTATAGTAATGGAGATACAGTCAATGTAGTTTTGGTATTGGTATCCCACCAAGTACAGTTTGATTAAAACAAATTGTCTTTTTTGTATGCACAGTTCCTCCGGTCATTCAGCCCATCGAACCCCTCACCCTTCGACAAGGTCAACGAACTCAACTGATGTGTATCGTTACACGTGGTGATTACCCCATTCATTTTCGATGGCTTAAAGATGGTGAAACTATTCCTCATGGAGTTGGAATTGAGTTTGTAAACGGCACGTTCTCTAGCTCCTTGTTAATAGCTGATGCTTCTACTGTACATGATGGTCGTTACACATGTGAAGCAAGTAACTTGGCTGCTGCAGTCAACTATACAACAGCTCTTACTATACAAGGTAATATGTCTTTTCTTATTGCTTATGGCAAGGAGACTGTGTCCCTACATTTCAATAACACCTGAATACAAAGAATGTTGGTTATTTTCAACGGAATCTCGCAGCTTTTCTATTAAAATGCTTTGTTGTATTTTATTTCGTATCGTCTGAATCTTCCTCATGTTCTTTGGTAAGGAAGATTCCTGTTTGCCATTATGAGCCAGCTAGGGTTCTCTTATTGATTGTACTAATGGCATCATTCTTTATACCTCATCATACTAACGATGTATGATTCTCTTATACCATTATGGAAATAGTATGATTGGTTTACCGGTAAACGGTAGAATTACCTTATATCAGTATGAATTAAAGGTTATGATTGTTGTATACCGTTGTGATAATGGTTGGAGTATGCTACTGTCGTAATAGCATGATTACTTTTTACCATTATGGTAATGGTTTTGTCTTTCATATCATTAATTAAGGATGTGATTACCCTTCGTTCATCTCATCTTTACTTCATATATGTGTACCTAATGTAGCTCGGTTCTGCCATGCGTTATGATGCTTATGGTAGACATCCAAAGTAACCAACATTAAGTGGCGCCATATCTACTCCTTCCTTCTTAGCGAGACCTAACTTGCAATGGCGTCCCTTTTTCGCGGGATTAGCAGATGGCAGCAAAATGTTTTCAAGACACCTTCAATTTGAATTTTTTTCAGAAATTAAGAATTTCTTGTAATAATTTTATTATATGCAAAGTGTATTTGTATAGTTTCAAGAAAAAATTAATTACGTATGAAAAAAAAAATCTTTATTTACCTTTCTAGTGGAAATGAAATAAATATAAATATGAATATGAATATGAATATGAATGTTAGCGGCTTATATATTTTTCATACTCAATGTCTTTGTTGTATTCATATATTCACAGTGCCACCACGATTCGTCGTGGAGCCTCACAACACAGCGGTAGTGCTCAATCATACCGTAGTGATTGCATGTATGGCTAACGGAAAACCAAACCCAGATGTTCAATGGAAGAAAGCCCCTGGTAAGAACTTCATCTATCTCTCTTCTCCTTGTTAACCGAATTATTCAGTGCCTTTCTCCACCTCCTCCTCCCCACACCTTTCTCTCTCTCTCTCTACATAGTTTCGTAATGATATTTCCATTCGCTAACTCTTTCTATATTTCATTAATACTGGTTATTCTCTTCTTTTTTATTTTTTAGATTCACCCTGAAAGACTTATAGTAGTGTTAAATCGTTTCAATTTGTTGTGTTAATTGCTTTAGTTGTATCCGTTGCTGACGTTTTTGATATAGAACTATATTCATTATTGACTTCATGACAGGTCCAATTACGACAACAAACTTCCGTGATCTCCCGGATGACCCCAGGTTTGAGATGCAAGAGAATGGATCCCTTGTAATCAGAGAAGCCCGCGTAGAGGATGCTGGGTATTATCTATGTCACATCAGTAACAGTGTTGGGATGGAGAGCAAGACAGCAACACTTACTGTTTTTGGTATGAAGCTAAATCAATTTCTTATGGATCGTACTAGAAGCTCGAAAATAGAGATATTAATAGATGCGTGTTCGTCTCCTCCAAAATTTCTTATTTATGCTTTAAAATGCATAAACATATTTACTTTGCGATGGCAATATTTTTTGTCGAATGTCGAAAAAAAAACACCTTTTGCCTGTTAATTTTTTGACTTAGCACATAATTATATATCACTAATTGCATCTGCGAATTATATTTTCTTTCCTTTACGCACGTCGGAATTTAAATGTTTTAAGATCATGAATTTTATTAGGTGTTTCGTTACTTGCCACATCTTGATGATGTTAGAAACCTAGCTATTCATAAAACCTATTTATGCGTTACATGAACACTTTATGTTTTATGTCTAGTTCCTGCTACGTTTGAGCAGCAGCAGCAGAACGTGACTGTTGAACTGACTGAGAGCATCACATTAGAATGCATAGCTACAGGTCATCAACCTCTAGAGATCATGTGGTCTAAGAATGATGTCCCTTTCAATCGACTAACCACTGCACGTTATGACATCGAGACAGTGACTGATGGGGATAGTGTATTATCTAGTATGACTATCTTCTCTGCTGTACGTGATGATACAGCCACGTATATCTGTCTGGCTCAGAATCTACATGGTGCTGATGAACACGTTATCCAGCTTTGGGTACAAGGTATGACTCACTTACTAAATCCATTTTTGTCCATAAGATAGGGAACTTTTCGCACGAAGCCTTTCTCAATTGTCCTTCTTTTCATTTTCACGTATTATTTCAATCTAGAGGCGATTTGGGCACTAAATGCTTCCTTGGGGAACTCCGCATCTTATCGACAGGAATTATTATCTCACATTGAGTATTGTTACCACTTGATGTCAAGTAGACGGGTATTATCAAAGTCGTGCTATGCAGGTCGTCTTAAGGCTAATTCTATTTAAATTCTTTAAAATAATTTCATGTTTCATGTACCGTATCAAACTTTGCTTTTTGAGAAACGTTAGTCATCAACAAAACATACAAACGAATCACCGTTTTCTAATAAAAGGTACCGTTATATATTGAGAATATATAGAGGGCGTGATGTTAGGATGAAATGCAGAAGATAGATGTCTGCATCTCAAAATCAAAATGAAAATATAAATAGATTAAAATCTTTCTGATACTGTTGTTAAATATGACAGTAGGGCCTAAGTACATAAATTACAAAGTGTCAGTTCTCTGTAATGAGATCGTACATTCTCTTCACGTAAGATTGATCTTGCCAATTTCTTTTTTACTTGGGTTTCTTACAGAAAAACCCGAGCCCCCTACAGACTTACACGTTGTTAACAAGACAAGCAGAGGTGTGTTATTGTCATGGCAACCATCATTTGACGGCAACAGTCCTGTGACGGGTTTCACACTTGAATACAAGAACGCATCAGGTGAGAGTAACTTAATACTTAAAGGTAATACAAAGTTTTGGGGAAATTTTGAAAATTGGGTGGATAGTGATTCTTTACAATTTTGATATATTTGGATGCTCCTGTGGATGTATTATAAGCACTAGAAAATTTAGCCCCTAAAACACTACTGCTTTCGAGAAAAATTGAATATAAAAATTGACCGGTGCTCCCGGTAAATTTTGATAAATTTCAAATAGTGCCTACGGCAAAAACAATGGTAGCTGCGACCATGAAAATTTCAGAATATGTAGTTGAGATATATAATTTCCAAATGGGAATAGCTAATCGGTTGATTTTAGTCGATAAACATTATTTTATAGCTTAATTAATATCTTGACCTTGAGAGGGAAATATACAACATAAAGAGTTTATTATTTACAATTTCATAACTTTAGACTCGATTTCAACCGCGACAACGATCAATGAATATTGTAGGATCGCATATGCTTCCAATATATTCATTTGACCAAAATTCATGACCCCATACCAAAACTTTGTAATACCTTTAAACAATTGTAGGATAGATATATCGTGACTCGTTCATGGCACATAAACCCTTCATCTCCTGCACCGGTCGAACGGTTCTTGTGCGTTTGTTAACGGATTAAGTTAATTAAATCAATCGTTAATCAGTTTCACTATTCATTATTCGGTGCGCGATCTTGACGTAATAAAAATACATTTATGAGAGAATGGCGTTGCGTATCCCTTGACATGTTTACCTCGTATTTAAAAAATAAGCCATAAAATATATGTTTCTCTTTTCTTAGATGCATGGCAAACGGGTCTACCCCAGGAACATGTACCAGCGGATTTAATTGGATATCAATACAGTATCAAGCATCTTCATCCTGCATACACCTACCATGTGAGGATATTCGCCTTCAATGCGATCGGAATCAGTGATCCAAGCAAAGAAATTCTCTTTGATACGGAAGAAGAAGGTTGGTATTTTTAAGGGGTAGCGTAGATACGAGGGAGGATAAATGGGCACGTGCCCCTTAATCGAAGTTGGGAAAAGTAGATCTCAATCAGAGAAAAGGAGAGAGAGAGAGAGGGAGAAACTGAGGGAAAACCCTCGCACGCCCTAAATGTGGGTCTAGTTTAGTCATATTGTATCTATTGCCTTGTTTATGATAAGAATTAAAGTCAGGAATAGAGATAGTGCACAAATTCATGAAATATCACTTTAAAACATCTGTATAATGACGAAGTTCATATGAGTGTTATAATAATTGTGTACAATAATTGTGTAGTCGCCCGTATGGAATGATATTATGTATATATGAAATCACATGTGTGTGGCACTCTTTTATTTCAGCACCATCTGGGATTCCTTTGAACATTGAGATCGAAGCCTTGAGTTCTCAAAGCATTCAGATAACATGGAGGGTAAGCATTCAATGTGTTCCTCATAATTCACATCTATATCTTATCGGTAAAAAAGAAAGATTTTCCTTTTTATCACAGCGCAGCAGAGTATATAGTAGCTGCCTTATATAAATTGATCTAATTGTTATTATTATTATTTTGCCTTTCCGATTTAAAAAAGAATAATTAAAAGCGAAAGTATATTGTGACTATTATTTTCTTTTCTGAACCATTTAGCTCAGGTGTCAACGTTAAACAACTGCATTCATTGGAATCATCTTTTTTAATATTAACATTTTATAATACCATAATACCATCACTATTATTCCAATGTCGTAATGCTGATAATTCATGAAGTTATTGGTTTTATCATTATTCTATCATTTATCATGATATTTTTCCAATTCATAGCAACCTCGAGCCGACCTTCAGAACGGTTTTCTTCTGGGATATCACATTCAATATTGTGATCCAGATTCACCCTTTCAATCTCGCATAGTTCCAGTTGAGACTAATTACATTGAGAGTCGTACACTCACTAATCTCAAAAAGTTCACTCGCTACACCATCCAACTGAGGGCTTATAATCGTGTCAATGTTGGGCCCTGGTCTCCTCAACAGTTTGTTACTACCCTTGAAGATGGTAAGGCTCAACACATTCTCATACCCTCTCATACCCTATCTCCCGCGGCAGATTACATTATCTGATTTGATAATTTGCCAAAGAAACTTGTTACGTATCTTAACATAATGAAAATAAACAGAATATACATATTTGGGATTTGTTTTATTTTTTGTAAATGCTGATTCAGCTAAGCCAATTTCTAAGAACCCGAATAAACGACTTTATATACATTCTGTTTACATATTTGTATGTGCTCTTTTATTCAGTTATTGTATCTGGAAAAGTGCGGAAATTAGATGAATAACAAATATTCAAAATGATGACGCTTTCTTACGCCAATGTAATTGGAGTGGCACAAACTGAAGGTCTCGAAATACCTTCGTGTCTCCCAATTTTCAGTTTCTCCCTGATACCTTTCCTTATCTGTCTCCGTTCATTGCTGTGTATACATCTACGTGTTTCCCTTTTTTCTTTCGATCGATATTTCCCTATCTAACAATCCAACTTTCTCCACTTTTGATCTCCATTCTAGTTCCCAGTGAGGCTCCTCATGATGTGTCTGCGAGATCAGTCGGGTCTACAAATATTATGGTCTTCTGGAATGCACCTGATCAAGTGTCTTTGAATGGAATACTGCAAGGATACAGAGTCTATTACAGGCCAATCAGAGAGAACGAAGGTAGGTTACCAATGATACAGAGTCTACTACAGACCAACCAGAGAAAACGATGGTGTACCATAGTCACAGATGTGCCGTCATAGGTTTAGATTGTTATGACAATTGCAATATATCCCTATGAAAACCAATTTCAGAATCAAATATTTTTCTCTAGACGTGTCAGTGGCTTTCTATTTAAAGAAAATGTCTGTCATATTGTCATGATCAATATAATAATGAATGAGTCGCAAATGATGTCCTATATATTAATTTGGTTTTCTCGGTAGAGGAAAGGGGTCGGACAAAATGGCCTACTCGTTTTCCCTTTAAGTATTCTTGTTGGGGACGTTCAATACATCAAGGTTTTTTCCGTCTTTTTCTTTTTCTGAAGACGAACTGGACTACCAAATCTACGAAACGACGGAGTTATTTGCTGAGCTGCACAACCTACAGAAGTTCACCAATTACAGTTTATCAGTGGTTGCTCATACACGGGTCGGAGAAGGAGTGAGAAGCGAAGAGAAGATAGTAAGGACAGAACAAGACGGTAAGATGGTCAACAGTAGAGTACGGTGATGAAGGTCAACAACAATGTCTGTTGGATTTACAGGAAACAAATCATATGCAGTAGTTTGAGTTCGGTTTGATAAGAAAATGCAAAAACATAAAGTGATGTTTTCTTCTGCGAAGTAAGTCTGAAATAATTGTATTATCAATTCTATTTGATTTATGAAAATATACGAGGAAGTAGTCAAAGGACTAATCGTACAATCCTTACCGTATCTGCACAACGACCCTAGGACAATTGCTTCAGGAGAATTACCCTCGGACAAAAACAATGTGCACAATTGGCCTCACCGGACACATCCACCCTAGAGGTGATGGTCCAGGACCAGGAGGCAGATGTCCTGAAATCGTCATATATATTTTTTGTATAATGAAAATTTTGTTTTGTTAGATCATGCACGAATCATTATCTTTGTTTGCAGTTTGAAGTAGTTAAAAAAACAAATAATTAGTAATTACCAGAAGTACTTCTGCACTTTCTCTCCCTCTCTCTCTTCAGTTCCTGAAGCACCAGCTGATATCAAGGCTCATGCTGCATCACCTACCAGTATCATGGTATCTTGGCTTCCTCCACTTTATCTCAATGGAATCATAACACACTATCATCTTAACATCCAGTATCGAGAAGGGGAAAACGAGGTTAGAGCAAATCATTCATCTAAAGGGTTTGAATTTATTTGATAAAATTAGAATACACAAACAAAGTAATCATGAAATGATTATAGAATTGCGTGGTTGAAACTTACTGGTAGTAGTTTTGACATTCGTCAACTATCTTCCACAGGCCGAGAAAAGTCAAATCAATAAATTCTAAACAAGGAAATTGTCAATGGCGGGAATAACACTTATGTTGTTTATAACTAATTCACTCCAAATAATCGACCTTAACGTCTCTGATTCCCTCCGACATGTTTGTTACTGTCTTCCGTCAGGTAGCGGGAAGTAGAGCTATGATATGCCTATTGAAGATCAAAGTAAAGCCTACTTTCGCACCAATGAATTTCCTTAACCGGATGCCTCATCTTTGTGTAGGCCTGTATTTCTATGATTACATAATCATTACATGTAATGTTTGTGGCAATTGAATGAAACTAGTATGATCTTGATCTTGTGGCAGGTGCGGCAAGAAAAGGAGCTGGATCCTACCACATATTACTATCTAGTTGAAGACTTACAGAC
This sequence comes from Strongylocentrotus droebachiensis, assembly GCA_035222895.1. Classification (NCBI taxonomy): domain Eukaryota; kingdom Metazoa; phylum Echinodermata; class Echinoidea; order Camarodonta; family Strongylocentrotidae; genus Strongylocentrotus; species Strongylocentrotus droebachiensis. The sequence continues at coordinate 169,665 of JAVYIG010002467.1, read as the reverse complement.
AGATTATGAGTATGACTTCTGGGTAAAGGCAAGCACGATAGCGGGACAGGGAGAGTCAAGTCGAATCGCTACTGAGATACCCATGTCTAGAGGTAAGATTCCCCTTTAAAATCTGCATGAAGACGAGTTGAATTTCAAATTCTCTAATTGTTTATAACAATTTATATGATTGTATTGTTTATTCAAACTCGTTGAATAATAAAATACAAATGTGATTTTTTTTAACGTAAACGCTTTATCGTTCATTTCATAATTATGGTCTTAAAGCGATTCTAATTTCCCAAGGTTTCAATTTGCTTATGTCATCAAGGAAACAATTTTACACGCAGAATATATTTTTGTAAATCTAAACGAAGCAATCTGGGTTTTTCTACATGTACATCTTTCATTCATGTAAAATAATAAACAAATGACAATGATTATTTTCCTCAGTACCTGCTCGCATCATGTCCTTTTCAACGACCTTAATGACTCCATGGAAACGAGGTGTGACCTTAGATTGTCTTCCGGTAGGAGACCCTGTACTGACTGTAGAATGGAAGAAGAACAGGTAAGCTACAACCACCACAGCTAGGTATAATAATACATAGGGTTATGAATAAGGTCCAGACTCTATAGAGTATTCATACTTAGCTGGGTATTGATGTACAAAGTATTGTAGCTACATAATTATGTAGATTGAGAATTTTGCTTGTAATCAAACAAAGTTATGGGTCGAAGTATCACTACAGGAGGAAGAAGTTTAATCAGCAAGAAGTTGCGGTTATCCTTAATCCAAATTAATGTCAGTATACAATTATAGATTTCCTTACGTGTTTATTACATAGTCTGAATATTTATGCGATGGCAATTTTGGATTGCATGTTGCGCCATGTTTTAAGACCAGACTGATTGCATATAAAGCCTCGGTCAAAAATGCCATTACGAACTGCTACGAACGCCGTATGAACGATTTTCAGACAATGGAAATTCGGGAAGACAATGGAAAAACAGGGAGATTCGTACGAAATTATCGTTCGTACGAACCTTTGTGACCGTAGCATTACCTGAAGTTGTAGAACTACACTCTGAAGATAAACGCCGATGTCTAACTTTGACTGCAGGTTGCCTAACGTGTTGAAACCTGACGGACGAATAGATATCCTGGAGAATGGATCTCTCGTCATCCAATCAGTGCAGTCAACGGACGCAGGAAACTACACCTGTCGTGCGATCAATGAATATGGGTCTTCAGATTCTATCACTGTACGGGTTCAAGTACTGGGTAAGTAGTCAGAAAGATTGGTTACTGCATGCGCATGCGCCCCAGTGCATGCTGAACTGGTGCAGGCATGGACGGATTGCTGCATGTTATGTACTTGCATGAATATAATTATCTTTCCCTCTTTTGAATACTTAAATGGAATAAACTTCCATAAATATTGAATCTATAATTATCTTTTGTTATAAAAGCTTGCTGTGAGCTCGCATGTGTAGGCCACATCATGGGAAAATAATACTTAATAAACATGATAATTCGATAAAATCTTTCTAATGCAATTTAATCAAGTGCATGTAGCATGAGGGAAACGTATTATAATATAGAAAACGTGCATGCTCCTCCCAAACCCGCATGATTTATAAATATTTTGCATGATTTCATTAAAGAATTAATTGATTAATCAGCCCATATGACAATATCTAACGTGTGTATATATTACATTGTGCATGGTTTGGACTTGACCTAATTTGCATATTTCTCTGACGTCACGCCCGATGCAGTGGTGAACGATACGACGGGTAGTAAGTACCTCATTGCTTCCATCACTCAGTTCAGACAAATGTTTTCATTATCTACTGTGAACCAAAATGCCTTTTATTCGTTTCGGCGAATAATGTGATGCAATGGCATAGATTTATATGGATTTTAGAGCATTAATCTCCCATTTTGTTTAAGTATTGCTTACAATAAAACCTACTACCGAATTTCCACAGTTTGGACAGTTTCAACCAGTTTGAACCATTCACATTGATACAACATTACATTCCTTTCGTCGAGACGGAATAAAACACCTTTTGGTTCGCATTAGACAAATTGTTATGTGCGAGCAAGAAGAGCGTTAACACTTTGTAAGCTAAAACTTAACGCCCTTCTTCTCTCAGACGATATATTATATGTTTGAATAGTTTGATGTAAAGAAAAACATGTTTGATCTGATTACCACTGCTATGATTTGCTCAGTATAGAATCCTATCTCACAAAATGCTTTCTTCATCTGCAATCCAATTCCTAGGTACAAAATGTAATTCATACTGTAAGAAATGCGTTCAAAATTAAGAACGTTGGATAGGTCTACCCTTTTCATATTCATTTTGACTAGCTATTTGTCTGAAATATTAGCGGTACAAAGATTGTTTAAATGAAAGACAAATTACTGAAATAATTGGTAGATTTTGATCAAACATTGTAATTTCTTCATTAAAATTTTGTTTTAGGCAAACGTGTAGAAAAATAGTAGATGACTGTCTCTGTGTTGTTCTCTCATCATACGATGTTTAGTGCGTATATGTTGTTTTGTAGGCCGAAGAATATCCCTTCATGACCGACACCTCTGACTATTATCATGGAAATAAAACAATTACAATCAATACAACGCACTACAACTATCAACCCTGACTACCACAATCTGTTTCCCACACACTAAATTGACCATACGACCACACCGTGACTCAAACAATCCGACTCTTACACGAATCCCACACCGGGTCTCCCACACTCAGAGTCCCACACTTGGACTCCCACACTCTGACTACTACGCCCGGACTTCCACACCCTGACTCCCACATTCTGACTCCCACACTTGGACTCCCATACTCTGAATCCCACAAATGGACTCCCACACTCTGAATCCAACAATTGGACTCCCACACCCTGAATCCCACACTCTGAATCCCACACCGGGTCTCCCACACCTTGCCTCCCACGCCCGGACTCCCACACTCTGAATCCCACAATTGGACTCCCACACTCTGACTGCCACACTCTGAATTCCACAATTGGACTCCCACACTCTGACTCCCACACTTGGACTCCCACACTCTGACTCCTACACTCGGACTCCCACACTCTGAATCCCGCACTTGGAATCCCACACTCTGACTCCCACGCTTGGAATCCCACACTTTGACTCCCACACTCTGACTCCCACACTCGGACTCCCACACTTGGACTCCCACACTCGGACTCCCACACTTGGACTCCCACACTCGGACTCCCACACTTGGACTCCCACACTCGGACTCCCACACTCTGACTCCCACACTCTAAATCCCACACTCTGACTCCCACACTTTGAATCCCCCACTCTGAATCCCTCACCCGGACTCCCATACCTAGACTCCCACAATCTGGCTCCCACCCTCTGCCTCCCACACTCTGACTCCCACACTCTGACTCCCCAACTCTGACTCCCCAACTCTGACTCCCCCACTCGGAGTCCCCCATTCTGAATTCCTCACTCGGACTCCCACACTTGGACTCCCACACTCGGACTCCCACACTCTGACTCCCACAACCGGACTCCCACACTCTGAATCCCCCACTCTGAATCCCCCACTCTGAACCCCTCACCCGGACTCCCATACCTAGACTCCCATAATCTGGCTCCCACCCTCTGCCTCCCACACTCTGATTCCCTTACACGGACTCCCACACTCTGACTCCCACACTTTGAATCCCCCACTGAGTCCTGGGCCATGACAAAGAATGACAGAAAGAGAGTTGATGCCTTTGAAATGTGGTGCTACAGGAGGCTGTTGCAGGTGTCATGGAAAGATAAACAGACAAATGTGTGGGTCCTGGAAAAGATTGGAACAGGCTTGACCATCAGAAGGGGAATCATGGAAAGAAAATTAAACTATTTGGGGCACATTGTTAGGAGATCTGAAGGTGTTGAGAAGCAAATACTGCAAGGAGCAGTCAAAGGAAAACGGGGTAGAGGTCGTCCACCAATATCTTGGACTGAAAAATCAAGAAAGTGTCTGGACAAGGAATGAAAGGTGCAATACAAATGGCAGGTGAAAGAGTTGCATGGAGTGCTCTCGTGAAGGCCACAGCAGCGCTTTACAGCGCCACCTGAAGTTGATGATGATGATGATGAATTCCTCACCCGGACTCCCACACTCGGACTCCCACACCCAGACTCCCACACCCGAACTCCCAGACCCGAACTTCCACACTCGGACACCCGAATCCTAACTACCACACCTTAACTAGTACTCCCTGACCAGTATGCCTCACACGATTTCAGCCTCATTCAGAAAATTAACAATTTTCCAAAGGATGTTGGTAGTCCTCGTAAAAAATTGAATGGGTATGCAATTAACGGAGAGGTTTTTGTTTAGGAAAGGCTGACCAAAATATCCTCTTTTGGCTAAGTTCAAATGTATTTAATATCTAAATAGGAATACATTAACATTTAATAAATATTTTGCTTACACTGCCGTTCTAACAGGTATCCATCTTGCTGTGCACGCTCTTGCATGTATGATGTTTGCATGATTATGTCTTTTCGATCTGTTCTCCAAATATGACTATATATAAAGTTATATGAAATGTAACTCTGTACTAAATTCATGTTTGACTTATTTACTATGAAAGTGGAATATGGTATTTGAATTTCGTTTTGCACACATGTATTGTTAGGTCCACGTGGTAAGTAAACAATTGAAATCGAATGTAAGCTGATTCAATTTAAGTTTATTTATTTTATGTGAGTATCTTGGATTTTACCTTTTCACTTATCAATGTCAACTGCATTTACTCTAGTGTATAATAAACATCTAAATGATGCCTTTAGGATTTCACGGGGAAAATACAGTTAATAGTTTCAAATGACATCTTATCAAGATTCTCATAATGTATACATCTTATGTTTAATCCTTACCCCAGATAACATGTATTGTATTTCATCACTCGCACTTACAGATAAAATTAATGATAGTTGATAGTTTTATACATATAACAGGGCTGGTATTGGAATTATAGTTATAGAGTTTAAAGGAAACTTCACCCCCCCCCCCCCCCCAACAAAAAAGGTTAAGGTATGCTGAAAGATGAAATTGTTCCTGCTTATTGATCTCCCATATTCCTAAGGAACATTTACAACAAATATATAAATGAAGATATTCTTGACATAAGTAATATCTTTTAGCGTGATAAGACGGAGCAATTTTTTTGATAATATGACATACCAGGTGCATTGTAACTGTACCATGCACCAAGCTCTAGTTGGAGAGACGTTTAAATTAAACAACGAAACCCATACCATTAATGAGAGGGAAATCATATCTCAGAAGGCGAGAAAAAAAATGGTGAAAAATATATATTTTTAGGGAAATAATCATAAGTCATTTATTTAAAAAATACTAGGATATAGCAGTTTACAAATCTAATTCATTTTGGGGATCCTTCACCCTAGAAGAGCGCCAACTTATATTATGCAGTTTGCGATTTGACTATTATGGTACAAAAGATATTCTAGCACACACGTGGGAAGGAAGCAAGCAACAATCAATTTGAATACGTTTACTACATAAACGACCTCACCTAGTACGCCACGTTACCATGAAATGGAGATGCCCATGCCATTCCCAGAAACTAAACAATACGCTTAGAACATGATTCTTTATACCGCTTTCATTCACGTTGACAGAGAATCTTGTAGATTAATTAGCAAAAATACAATAAATTTCTCAGAATTAGTAAAGTTGCTTCTTTGGGTGAACTTTTTATTCTAAGTTTCAGTTTCTTTAGTTAGTACGTTATATTTTAAATGCATCAATTGAGTTCATGTATATTTTCTAAATATTGCTTCCTTTATAATTGATATTAATAGCCCCTCCTAATCCACCACAACTTACCATTGGCTCAACATCTAACAACGCAATCAAGGTCAACTGGAGGTCAACTGGTAATGGAGGCTCGTCGATTGTAGGTAAGTTAACTGAAAGATATCACTGTGAAAGACTAACATATTAAAAATTAGTATTGGATGGTAAAGTTGAAAAATCGAAAAAGATAAAATATTAAAGGAACATGAAATTAGCTATAGCTTTTGCATATCCGACTGATACAGTAGTCGTGTCCAAATTCCTCTCAATTTGCCCACATTTGTTTGCCAACTTGCCACAGAATAACCGCATCCAACACACCTTTGTTTGTTTTCCAAATCTTTGACTTTTTAACGCCAGCATTATTTACCTGAATTAGTAAACTTTGTTGTATCCACCGTATTCATAAAACTGAGTTACTTCACAGGAAAGGCTTTTAAAACTGTCTCGCACTTTTACAAGAGTAAGTATTGGAGATTGTACTTTGTTGAAATATTGGGGGTTGATATACGTTTGATTTCCTGTTACAGCCTTTCAGCTACTCTATCAACGGACACACGAGCAGACATGGGAACGCTTTGATGTGAATGCTTCTCTTCGTAGCTTCCGTGCTACTGATCTGCTATGTGGTACTGGATATAGGTTTTATATCACAGCTCGTAACAAGCTGGGTGTGGGTAAACCCAGTGATATACTCTCAGTCAGCACTCAAGGAGAAAGTAAGTATATATATATATACAAATCATATTACTAATATCACAGCTAGCCTTTGGCTCTGGATATGAAGAAAATTGAAACTTTTACAATTAGACTCATACTAAATGTCCAAGTTATAAAGAACATACAATTGCAATAGGAGAGGAATATTATTGGTAAAGTAACAAAGCTCAAATTGGAATTTTTTATATTAATTTAGGTAGAATTTGTTTGTAATTCTTTGTTATAATATAAATACAAAACAGGCCTATTATTCCTGGAAAAATTTAGAATTTAAAGTGCAGTCACACGTTGAAATATACAATGGTATACCAAATAAATAAAGGCGTCCTTGAACTAAACAGAACAGGAGACTTTACAAATTTAAACCGAGACTATTTACTGGAAAATGTTACTGCAATTTTTTTGATGGCTTTTGCTGTTCAGATAAAACTGCATATTTCTCTAGTTTTGAACGAGGTAATATTGAAGTTTGAAGCTTGACATTAAAATACTGTATATTCGTTTAATACCATACTGCTAGTCACTTTTAATAGGCGTGGCACAAACGAATAGCCGCCCGTGGCGTCACTAAAACGGGACTTGTTTCTTATCAGCAGTCTTATGCATTACAGTCTCCAAAATTGTTGGGCTTTCGCTTTATATTAAGCTTTTCAGACATTCCTATTTACATGGAAACCATTAAGTATTCTGGAGTTTATAACTTTCCTTTGATTTATTTCATCCCTAGATATGTATAAGAAGTGAACTTTATTTTTGCTATTGTTCTCATCCTTCTCTATCTTCTAGTTCCCATACCGCCCTCAACGGATAAGATCGTACCATTCACTAATGCTTCCAGTATTACATTAGTGTTGGCAAGCTGGCAGAGTGGTGGATGCCCCATCGAGTCTTATAGCATTCAGTACCAGGTTTGGATTTATAATTTTACTTTTATTAATTCTAAATCATTTATTTTCAACCATTCACGAGTTGTCATTTTTTTGAAATATGTAATGAACTAACATCGGTGTAGTCAGTATTCCTTTTTTCATACTCCGAATTTCATTTGAAACCATCAAAAGTTATGTTTCAGTCTTGAATCGTTAATTTTTAAATTGTGTTGAGAAAGAAGTATTATAATGACTCGCTGGAGAAACATTGTCATTTATCAATATTCAATAATTGAAGATTTGAAATTCGCAGGAGGCTGGAAAAAGCACACATTGTATAGTTCAAGGAGATCAAAATATATTGAATATTTGGAGCTTTTTTAGATTTCGACCACTATTCTCTTTTATTATCATTATTCGATTTGTGCCAAATCAAGGTCATAATCGATAATCAAAACAGACCAATCCTGCCGTGCATCGTACCTGACATTTATAATTGAAGTGGGTTGAAAGAGGGGCTCTGGAACTTCATCTGTGAGTGTGATGCACAATGGTATAGTTACACACCCGTATGGGTAACTGCCTTGACAAAAACTTTTCCCGCCAAAAAACTTTCCCGCAAATATTTTGCTGTAATGTTTGAAACTCCTATGAAAAAGACCACACTACAATATCAAGGTCATCAAAAACTTGCATTGCAATTACGTAGCAGCAAAAGATGTTTCTACTTTCCATGACCTTGTAGTATTGCACTTGAATGACTCATAATGGTATCGTTACCTACCTCACAGGTACTAGGAGTAGATGATTGGGAGAATATTGCAAATAATCTGCCTGGAAATACGAGAGATTATACAGTAGATGACCTTCGACCTTTGACCTGGTATCAGTTCCGGGTCACAGCAGTGAATACAGCTGGTCCGAGCGTGTATCCCTTCCGGGTCTCTACCGTAGCATTCAGTGGATCAGGTATAGTATATCTTTAAGGTTTATACCGTATTTAGTGAAGTAACTACGTGAGGTGTCTCTTTAAATTTGCCCCCCTCCCCTACAAATTCAGTCCTATGTAGAGATTTGGCGGTTTCAAGAGAAACGTCTCCTTATTAAAAGAGGGCGGATCCAGTATCGTCAAAATTAAAGAGTGAGGAATCTTTTAGAAAATTGTTAAGGCCCGTGGTTCCCGTAACAATGTTATATCACCTAAGATCACGGGGGGAATATTGTTACTTTTACATCGCTGTTCTCTTTTCGGTGATGCTAATTAAGGAAGAATATGGTCATAATTATATGTAGTGCAGTTACAGCATGTACCTCTTTATCAACTCCGTGATAGCTCTTAAATATTTGTTTCGTTGTATAACAAGAGAGGACGATTTGGTCCTAAACGGTATACTGTCCACTTAAAAAAGAAACAATAGGCTCAACATGCTAAGAGAAACAGGGGATTCAGACAATTGAGATAATAGCAGGTGGCTTGTAATTGTTATTGTGCATTTTTTCATAGTGTTATTTTCAACTTCGCATTATATGTACAGGTACAGCACCTCCGATCAAACAAAGCACGTCAAGACCTTTAGCATTCTATGAAGACCCTCGCTTGTTCGGACCAATCCTTGGTATTCTTACACTCTTCGTCATACTCGGTTTCATCAGTTACTTCATTCATGGTTGTCGTCGACGTCGTAAGAAGTCGGTCAAATCCCAACATGTCGTCGTTGAAACGCTGAGTGGACGTGAAAGCAATGGAAACTCACCGTCGTAAGTATTAACTGTCCTATTATTTATCATGTTTGCCTAGAAATTCAAAATAGTTGGATGGCTATCGAATGTGAATTTTTATTCTAAGATAATCAAATACAAGTAGGTTTATTACCAGTATGACGACAATGATGCAAGATGCTTAGTAATATTATTAACCCTGTATCACTCAGCGATGATGCCGTCAACACAGCTTTCATTGTTATCTTTTTCACAGACAGCAAAACAATAACCGTCCCACTGTACACTTACCGCCAGAGAGGGAGCCCTTCTTGGGAGCTTATGAGAGAGCTGAAACAATAGCTGTGAGACAAACACCCTGGATATTCAATGCTGACGAAGGTAATGAAAAGTGATCATGATCTAAGAATCTAAGTTGAGCTTCTTTGTCTCGCTGATCCTCCTTTCTTCGTTTTGTTCTTCCTTTCTTTCTTCCCTTCTTCTTCTTCTTTCTTCCCTTCTTCTTCTTCTTCTTCTTCTTCTTCTTCTTCTTCTTCTTCTTCTTCTTCTTCTTCTTCTCCTTCGTCTTGTCCTTGTTCTTTTCTACTTCTTATTCCTATCGGTATAACTATCACTACATGCATATTCTGTACCCATTTTATTTTGCTGCTTAACTGCAAATATTATAATCTAATTCATTTATGTTTAAATACAGTTTGTAGGAAATTGTTTGTATTGCAAATTATGTTTTTGCTAAGCGATTACTAATTTTCCAATGTGTTTATTTGTTCATTGTAGAAGAAGGTGATTATGCGAGTGAGCCTCGTCGTCATCGCGGACTAGCTGATCCATACGCTACCTTTGACTATCACGATGGATCTATCTATCCCAGTATGAGTACGTTTAGATCTGATGGGTCTAGTGCTAGTCTCAGTGACTGTGGTCTAATGATACACGATGAACGACTCTATGATATCCCTCCTGAAGAGATTGCTCACAGAGGTAAGTAACAACAACATCAGTAAAATGTCAATAATATAATGATAATAATATTAAGCTTTTATATCGATTCATACAAATGTCTCTAAGCGCTTTACAAATATACTATTACCCCGGTCATTGGATGTAGTAAAAAAAAAAAATCTCATGAAAAGAACTGTTTCTAATATGACGATGTTATGTCAGAACGGATCACCGTTGTTTTAGTGACTTTTTGTTATTGATGACGCTTTGTCGAAAGGGCAAGTTAATTTCGTTTTTCTTTTTAAAGAATAGAATCAATGTTTCACATGTAAATGGAAAATGTGCATTATCGTTACTTTAATGTATTATAAGATTGCTGTGAGATGTTACGAGGAGGCACCTTCAAATGTATTCCTTTTTCTAACAAACTATTTTTTAGGATACTGTCGTCGTTATCACACGTATGCACGCCTTGATGACGTCAGACCTGTACACGCAGGAAGTAAATCAGATGGACCTGGGTCACAGGCAGATAGTTCCTCCTCTCCATCAAGAGGTATCTCATTGCACAGTAATCAAGTAGTTAGTCCATGTCTCAAGCAGATTTATTATGGAGTGTTAATCCTCTGATTGATTGAGAACCAATTCTTCATAATCTATTTGCATCGCTTAAAATGGAAATCCACAATCATGATATTAAGTCAGAAAAGTAATAGAAACCGATCTGTGAACGTGTGATAGGAATGCAATAAAAAATGGACAACGTAATCGAGACTTTGATACAATGAACTTGAAGCAATGGCAATAGCATTATCAAGCACTTTTTGAAATGTACGAAAATACAATGACGTATTACGTAATCGGAGCATGATTTCTATGGGATATACACTTGGGTATTTAAATTACTATTATTACAAATTGTCAAATCATCCCATTTCCATTACCAGGTAACAAACGACCCAGCAATGGCTCTCTGTCTACCACAAATGAATCGTCAAATCGTGAAGAGTTAGAGCGGGCATACTCCACCGGCATGCGAATAGAGGCGGCGCAGTTTGAGCTTATCCAATGCGCTAATAAGAAACGAGAAGATTATTCACCAGCTTCAAGCTCTAGCCGCTCACATGTATCACGTGATCATCCTTCAGTGACCAATAGCGACGTCGAACACGGGATAAGGAACTTTACTGCGTCTCCACCCATGCCCACTGTTCCCGAGGCTAATCACTACGCACCTAGGAGATACGTTCATACATTGGAAGGTATGCATGTGTATATGAAGAGTGATGGGTCCTTCCAGTGAGGGGTGGCTTTGCTAGGAAAGGGAGCATCCAGTTGGATTTGTATTGCATTTTGTCGATTATTTATTTTGAAGGTGTTGCTCTTCTCGTCAATTAATGAATTATTACAATTTGTCCATGTTTTCTTAAACAAACAAAACATATTTAGACGAGATTTAGGGGAGGTAATGTACTTTGTTTTTAATGTGTAATCTTATTGTGTTGAATATATATATTTTTTTAATCATGTATAGGAGCCAGACCACGTGACCGTGCTCGTATGTCACTGACTACATCGCCCTCTCTCGTTCGATCAAGCGAAGAATCAAGTGATGTTGATTTTGAGATGGAATCATCTGAGCGAGGAAGCATTCACGTGTATCGTCCTAGCCGATACCGATCGAATCGTCGGGTACCAAGACGGGGTTATGTTACTGCACGGTCTGTTATCAGAGCAGCTCGTGTACCCGGAAGAAAACACAGGCAGTAAGTACTTAACATTTAAACAGAGGCTTAGGCGTTAGCAAAAGTGATGTTGTATTGCCCTTTGCGACCGACTAAAAAAGGCCATGTTACTGCACAGTCTGTTATCATTTTTAGGTAACCTCGTGTACCGGGAAGCTAGTAACCCGGACAGTACAAGTACACACATAGCTTGCAGGGGAACCTTTTTTGTATACGCTTTGCTCGTCTTACAAACTTAATATTTACTTTTATTTCCCTCTACCAATATGTTTACCGTCATTTGGAAACATGCATACATTTATAACATTTCTATTTTTTTACTCAGTCCTGGCTCTCATCCACAAGCACGTCATCATCATGGTACTCCGAGCAGCAGCTCACCCGAAACCGTACGATCTCATCCGATTCACTACCGAGCACCTTCGAGTCCTTCCGAAGGCTACATTTCTCTACCTTACGAAAGTTTCAGTGCTGTACAAAGCGGGGTAACAGACAGTGACGCTGATACGAGAAAACACTATGGTTATTACAGACGAAGAGGGAGACCTCAGCTCATTTGGACTCCAAGCGATAACTGTAAGTATATGCCTTGAAGACTAATAGTACAACAAAATACACAAGTAATAGTAGATGGATGTAATAGAGCTATCTATATTATACAAAGTGAGTCAACCAATGAACAGCTATTTGAATAAAGTAGTGGTGCTCCAGGTCCCTGAGCCTCATCTTCAACATGTCATGGGATAATTAATTGTCTCATTGTCTTCTGAGGTTATATTTAATGGTAGACGTTTGTACTGTACATATTTTTTCTTCTTCCCATAAAAGTTTGGTTCATGGGATGCTGATAATATAAACATATTTTTAACTTATTTTAAAGAGAATCTGTCAACCCGTTCTCGACAGAAACGGTCAGACTACTACCTGCTGACAGTTATGGATTAAATTCGACCGGACCTAGAGGTCTGTTTTGTTTGGAAGGGTATGTGGTGGGGGAGTTTGGTTAGCTCTGCAGGCTAAATATGGCGGCTCCGGTTAGGCTAACAGCATCGGTTCTAAAGGCTTAGATAGTATAAGTAATGATAATAGGTCAAATTATAGGGGTTTAAAAGGGTGACATGTACGTTCGAGACCAGTTCCTAGACTAATATTGAATTTTAGAGATTTTTTATTTGATAGGAATCGCCATTTCGAACCACATACAGAATTATACGAATGCAGATCTTCTGCTCCTATAAAACATTTACTGATCATTTGATTCATTGTTTTTTCGATTTGTTTAGTGCCTCCTGGATCTTTAAGTGACCCAGAAAGAGGGCGCCATCTACGTCATCCCAAACGACATGCTACATCGGTTGGAGGTGTTAAGGTAGTACATCCTATTCACCCGGAAACAGTTCGGTATCACATCCCATCAGAGATACGCGAGGAAGGGGAATCACCGAAGAAAGATCCTAGATCATGTAAACCTATGATGATAACATCCTATCACTCACCACCACCACCACCACCACCATCACTACCACCTAAACGACGAGGTAGCCCGGAAGGAAATGAACAAGATATTGAAGAAGAAATTGAGATTCAAGTTATTGATGAATGCAGCAAGGCTAGTCCGATCGGAGATCAGTTTAGGGAAAACATATCAGTTGTATGAATTGAAAACAGCTGAACCGTGCGAATTGCGAAAGACTTTAGAATGTGTACAGTAATACCGGATTCGAAGTACTGACTTATTTTGATTTTCATATTATGAACCAAAAAGCCAGAAATGTTTATCAACAGAATCCATTTGTCAGTAGCTGCGACATATAAGACGAGTTCAGCTGCTGAGGACTTAGTAGGTATGATCATGAAGATAATAGGTCATTAGTAAGACATCGCTGCAAGTGAACAATATGATACCTCACTAGATGCCTACTACATGGGTCGAACTATAGGGTTAGATTAGAGTGAGAGTAATATGGTAAATATAATGAAGTCTGGCATTGTGTATATTTGCCAAATCAAGCCAAACCCGACTATCATATTCCACTCGACATTTCTTGTAGAGTCAGTCTCGTAGAAGCGATCTATATCGTGTTATTAAATGGATGGGGGTGCGAAGGTCGAGTGTTCGAATACCGACATGGCACTAATATCATTTGGCACTTGCTACTCTCCACCCAGGTGATAAATGGGTACCCGGTAGGATGCGACCATCATTGTTGGTCAATCAGTTTTTGACGCGGCGTCAAGTAATGCCTGGCTGGAATGCTCCCCAGGGAGTGAAGATTGTGCACACAGTGTATGCGGGCAAGTATTGAACCCAATGACTGGGGTAATAGTATCTGTAAAGCGCTTAGAGGCATCGTAGATGTATTAAGCGCTTTATAAAAGCGGAATATGATTATTATTATTATTATTGTGTCTGAGTCACTCTTGATGTTATACTGATCAGGAATTCGAGTGCAACCCTCCCGATCTACTCGGAGTTTCTGACAAATTTTGATCACCTTAAAACACTCCGACGACAGAATAATCTACCGTTCCTCATTTATTCCAACTATATCTCCGTGATATTTCATCCCTGTCTGTCATCGGTTACCCAGTTACTTACGTTATTATAGTCAAAGAGACGACATCAGCATATTAGGATTGTTTATATGAAAGTGAAAACTCCGTTATGTAAACATATTTAAGATTGTTACTTCATGTATTATTTTTGTATTGTCTGATTAAGATAACCAGGAAAGAAAATCTAAATAAAGTCAGCAGCAGTCTATCCGTTAGAAGTTTACTTTTTATTTAATTTCAAATAATTGGTACTTTGACAGTGATACCTATTAAACGGTATATCAATATAGGGAATAACTTTAATAGATTGTATGTTTAGCAATTTGAATAATGACAAGTTGTATACAAATTCTCGAATGCTCTTTTTTCTTAAAGTTAAAATTATGTACAGTTTAGAAGAAAGTTATTCGTAGTGATTGTAATAAAGATTAATTAATTTGTTGGTGTGTTTATACCTGCTTCAGTGAGATGTCGCTACAACACATCACATGCAGAGCAGCTCAACAATATACGCCAGTGATTCAATATTTATTGCATGATAATGCATTATACAAAAGCTTGAGAGGTTAGGTATGGTTGATTGTCATAGGAATTTTTTTTTATTCAGACATACCATACCTTTCACTTTCCACTTTACTTTATTACTGTATTATATTAAGGGTTCGCATAGACTAAAGGAATACAACAGTTTCAGGGTAAGAACAGGTCACTGAATAATGGGCTTTAATCGCCAAAGGAATGATAACAACAATAAGGTGAATCACATTTAATAAAGGTTGTACTTGCCTTTTTAGAAAGTTGGGTGACAAAATGTGCAGTTAGATATTTTCTCAAATGCTTTATCACGTTTTACCTAGGAATCTTAATGTTTTAAATCATAACTTTATAAAAGATAAAATTGCGTGAGAACTATATTGAACACGTATACTTCAAATTAGTTATGCAAAAGGTGTTTTTAAAGATAAATCTGTGAGTCGTATTAATGGGAAAGTCCACCCTAAGATCAAGTTTGTTTTAATAAAAGCAGAAACATGAAGAAACGGGTCAGTAAAAGAACAGTGTACCTTCATGATATGTACCTGTTCCTCTCTGCTTTTATAAAAACCAACTGAATAATCAGAGTGGCCTTCCCCTTGAAAAGGCCAGAAGGGATTTTTAAGTTATGGTATTAGACCATAGACCATGTTTAGATGCATGCTGGGAGAGTACGTAATCTATTTCTGATAATACCATGCAACCTCGCCATGACTGCCTTTACACCCATTGATGGAGGCAAACACCAACCCATATTGATAGGATCCAGCATGAACATCTTATCAAATCAAACCAGCATCTCGGTGAATCCTCCATATTAATCTTTCACCGAAATTCGCCACTGTATATTATCCCGTTGCTCCACCCCTCCACCAAAATACGCCCCTGTATCTCAAACCAATCATATGGCCCCACCCATTCACCAAAATACGCCATTGTATCTTATCCCGTTGCTCCACCCCTCCACCAAAATACGCCCCTCTATCTCAAACCAATCATATGGCCCCACCCATTCACCAAAATACGCCATTGTATCTTATCCCGTTGCTCCACCCCTCCACCAAAATACGCCCCTCTATCTCAAAACCATCATATGGCCCTTCCCATTCACCAAAATACGCCATTGTATCTTATCCCGTTGCTCCACCCCTCCACCAAAATACGCCCCTCTATCTCAAAACCATCATATGGCCCTTCCCATTCACCAGAATACGCCATTGTATCTTATTCTGTTGCTCCACCCCTCGACCAAAATACGCCCCTCTATCTCAAAACCATCATATGGCCCTTCCCATTCACCAGAATACGCCATTGTATCTTATTCTGTTGCTCCACCCCTCGACCAAAATACGCACCTCTATCTCAAAACCATTATGGCCCTTCCCATTCACCAGAATACGCCATTGTATCTTATCCCGTTGCTCCACCCCTCGACCAAAATACGCCCCTCTATCTCAAAACCATTATGGCCCTTCCCATTCACCAGAATACGCCATTGTATCTTATTCTGTTGCTCCACCCCTCGACCAAAATACGCCCCTCTATCTCAAAACCATCATATGGCCCTTCCCATTCACCAGAATACGCCATTGTATCTTATTCTGTTGCTCCACCCCTCGACCAAAATACGCCCCCTCTATCTCAAAACCATCATATGGCCCTTCCCATTCACCAAAATACGCCATTGTATCTTTTTCTGTTGCTCCACCCCTCCACCAAAATACGCCCCTCTATCTCAAAACCATCATATGGCCCCACCCATTCACCAACATACGCCACTGCATCTTATCCTGTTGCTCCACCCCTCCACCAAGGTACGCCCCTGTGTCTTACAAACCATCATGTGTTTTCACCCCTGTAATAAACCACGCTCCAGTATGTTTCAAACCACCCTGTAGCCCCACCTCTTAATTTCAATCCGCTCCTATCTCTATTCATCGTACTACCCTGTGTGTAACGCTCCTTTCCGCCCATTTCATCTAGTTTTATATCTTCATGCACTGCCCAATGTAACACAATGACATTGTAAGATAAGCTGCAGTAGTAGCTAGTTTGTTCTTTGTAGGTATTCAAACAGCGATGTATTCATTGATGTTATACTGCCAGGCTAATAAGTCATATCAGAGTATGCCTATATATACAGACGTCTAGTCGGTATAATGCTGACAAACATTGAATATAATTATCCTCATTTTATCATGATCCCGGTGAACACTGCCAAGGAATTAATTACACGTTTAATATGTACATTTCCATTGTAATTAGCTATGTATATATAGTGTAGACCTAGCTGTGAAATATATAGTAATACATGTGGTTCGTTAGCATTGTACCATGATACATACATAAATCGCGCTATTTATATTCCGCATAAATGTTTGTAAATGCTTCGTTATTCTCAAATAAAAACGACTGATACATTTTATTTTGATTGGAGTGCCTGAAGCCTACACTGATTTGACTTTGATGAAAATTATCATAAAACTGTCTTTATCGAAAATGAAATTAAATATTTTGTACATCGGCATCTATCTTCCAGCTCATTGGGAAGTTTCGAGGAAAAATGGACCAGTGTGAAACTATCCTTACCATCCATATACATACATATATATAAAGTTTTATCCAATAATCATATTTATTCGTTTCTATTATTTTCAAAACATCTCAAATGAGTAATTTGACAAATACAAACCTTCCATATTTTGTTTGTGAAACTCCGGGATTATCATTCTGGATAGTATTTCATTTCACGCCCCTAACCCCCCCCCCCCCGAAAAAAAAGAGTAAAGAATTAAAGAAAAATATACACATAACTAGACTAATCACTTGTGACAATACAAATTAAATTAAAAGAATCTAACCTTTTACAAATTCTTCATCGGATTGTCTTCAGTCACAAAATAAATGCAAGTCACTTTCAACGGTGTGAAGGAAAACGCTAATATTAAGAAACGAAAAATATTATTTTCACCATTATTGCAATATTTTAACAAGTTACATAATGTCTAAGAGTAAAGTACCACACCGACTGAGGCAAGATCCTGAAACATAATTGCATTAAGATAGGGTATGGAAGTCCTGAATCGACATTTGAAATTCAGTATCGGAAAAGATCATCTTCGTAATGTAATCAAATTTAATGCATACTCAATCTTTGTTATGCACCACCGGCGTATGTCATTCCATTACAAACAGGCGAGAAGAAAAAAAAATCAAAAGGGGAAACAAAAAGCTACTTATGACATACCTCTATCAGTTTGTCAAAGTTGGATCTCGCAGCGTTTAAACCATAATTGGGGATATTTACTTGCAAATGATTTACTGACTGCACAAGAACAACAATCGTTTGAAGCAGGTACAAGTTGTCTTCAACATTTCAGTCATTAACAGCTCTATTAGCCGGATGTCTACGTTATGGAACTTCTTCTTACTATAACATCAGGAACCCACGAGATGATAACCTTTGAGACAGATCGCCAGGTGAGTTTTGTACAAATTCTACAAGATGCGATACTTGTATAAATTATGTCGGTGTGTGAATGGTGTGTATACTTACTTTGTTTGAACAAACTGTGTCTAACACTTGTTATTTCAATAGCATTTTACTTCTGTTCCCATCTGAACACCTACAATCCTAGTTTTGACTCCGCTAAGAGTTCAGAATCAGACCAGTTCATTATCACAATGACCACATTATGATAAATTATTTCTTCTTATTCCAAACATGTGCATTATAGCACCTTTCAAAAATTGTCATGGTTCTAGTTTTACTGGAAGAAACCTAAACATTGTACTTCTGTTTAATACCAGACATCTAAACTTTTCAAACATTCACTGAATACAAAGCTAGTGTTATGACCTGACACAGTCATGATCATAATGACATAATCTTTTTTTTTTTAAACCTGGACTTTATTCCAAACATGTGGAAAGAGCACTAGTCATGATACAATTTGAAGAAACAGTTACTTATTGACCAATGCCTTTCTTCTAAAGTTGAGTTTAACCATTAGATTAAGTTTATCACTCATAACATGTAAATGGGGCTTCTGAATAAGAAGAAAGGTATTTTCTACAGGAAATACGTTATCTATCTAAAACATATTATACATTCGTTGCTAATTCCCATTTGCATTAAATGTGCTGAAACTCACATGAAATGTAGATTCTTATATACTTCAGCGAATACGGGGGGCACAAATTGTAGCAGCCGACATTAAAAAGGTCTAATTTGAGCGCATATCAACCAATGTCGAGAACATATATTTTCGTTAGTAGCGAATTACATGTAGAGTATATCGGTGAAGGTATAGCGCATATAACATCTAGAGTATATAGAAGGGGGATGAGGGTTAATACATTCGTTGCTAATTCCCATTTGCATTAAATGTGCTGAAACTCACATGAAATGTAGATTCTTATATACTTCAGCGAATACGGGGGGCACAAATTGTAGCAGCCGACAGTAAAAAAGGTCTAATTTGAGCGCATATCAACCAATGTCCAGAACAAATATTTTCGTTAATAGCGAATGACGTGTAGAGAAAATCGGTGAATGGGGTTTCGGCCTTTAATACATTCGCCGCTTATTCCCACTTGCTTTAAATGTACTGAAACTCACATCAAATGTGGAATATTATATACCTCATCGAATACGGGGTGCACAAATTCTAGCAGCCGACATTAAAAAGGTCTTATTTGAGCGCATATCAACCGATGTCCAGAACAAACCTAAAGGTATAGCGCATATAACGTCTAAGGGGGATGAGGGTTAATACATTCGTTGCTAATTCCCATTTGCCTTAATTTTGCTGAAACTCACATGAAATGTAGATTATTATATACTTCAGCGAATACGGGGAGCACAAATTGTAGCAGCCGACAGTAAAAAGGTCTAATTTGAGCGCATATCAACCAATGTCCAGAACAAATATTTTCGTTAATAGCGAATGACGTGTAGAGAATATCGGTGAATAGTGTTTCGGCATTTAATACATTCGCCGCTAATTCCCACTTGCTTTAAATGTGCTGAAACTCACATGAAATGTATAATTTGCGTATAACTCACTGTAGAACGCACTTAAACTTTAAGTTGATATTGTGAATAAAATACATGTATAATGCAAATTACTCACAATAAAATTTGTTGGAGATTCTTCTTTTTACTACTTATTGGAAATGTCGTTTAACTCAATAAACCGGGTTTAAATACATGTCTCTAAGGAGACGGTCGATCCAAAATGACTACATTCCTAACTTATTCCAATTTCTAGTAAATAAAACTGTGCCTTGAATTTTTAAAAACAATGATTGGATGAATTAACCATTGGCATAGCGTGAGTGCACAGAGGGGGGGGGGGATGTCCTCCCTCCCTGACCCTCCTCCCCCTTTTGTTCACCATTTCCCTTTGCTCTCGCCTAACGAATTACTTTATCTCAGTCTCTTTTATTCTGCATATCTTTATTTCTATTTCCTGCAACTCGTTTCTCCCACTCCCCCACCCCTATCTCCCTCTCGCCTTTTGTCTAGCCTATATACCATACGAATTCCTATACTAGAGTTTTGCCAACACAACTCTTTGCGTCACACCTTCTTCTCACTCCCCATCTCTCTCTAGCACCCATTTTGACATGCTCTCACTGCCCCTCTCTCGCTCGGTCGTACGTAGCCGCCATGCACACTTTGAAAGAGAGGCGAGTTTCAATAGCAAATAAAAACACGAGTTATGAAACAGTTCATGAGAACGGAATAGTACCAAGTAAAAGTTTATTAATGGACATTATTAAAACCACATAGGATATAGAAGATGAAAAATGAAACTGATTTGCTTTTTCAACCTTTATAATGGGTTCATTTGTGTGAAAGCAGAACAAAAAGAAGAAACAGTTTACAAATAAATCGGATCAATTATAAGAGAGTAATTGTATGAAAACGGAAACTATTGAATATTTGCGAATCTCAAATTGGCAATTTAGTCAGGGGATTCTTCGTAGGGGCATTTCACAAAAGTGATATGTTATCATAAGTCTTCTTAAAGAAAATACCCTTCTCATTGAGTCATTCATTTTGGTACAATGATATTTTAGTCCATTTGTGTGTTAGCAAATTTGGGAAAAAAATTGTCTGGCATTAGATCACAGTGACATTCCTATAAGATGGGGTTTTGTGTTCGGTACTTGATAAAAGTAAAGCCTTCTGTCTTCCATTGGACCTAACGAAAAATGTAGCACTATTCATCATGAATTCTGGTCCCTTACAAAAATGTCGATCATAAGTCTTAAAATATAATTGATTTGAAGTATTGCTTGAAAACCCCTTCAAATTACATTTTTGAAATCGCCTGTCCTGATAACCAACCTGACTCGACACACGACGTGTGAATATACAATTATCTGAAAACGTTGGAATTACTCAATATATATATATAGTCATATATAGTCAGCTAATGAGACCGACAGCACAAGAAATCGACAATGTCAGACTTGGTCAACCCTCAAAAATTGATGGTAACACAATTGGTATTAGTTTAGTGAGGTTTTCCATCTAGTTTTCTTGTGTAGCCTTGGATTTAGATTGAAAATGGATTGGCGAAGAAAGGGACGATATTCTCCCCCTCCTCATAAATGAAGTGTATGGGAGAGGAGGTGCTGGAGATGAGTGAATACGTGCTTAAAGATGAAGTTGAGCTCTGGTCATGCGATTTCATTGTGAAAGAAACGGTGTGGAATCGACCAGAAAAGGTTATTCATTTACCATATAAGAATTTGTGTGTATTGCAAGGTTCTGGAATCATCCAAATGATAAGAAATTGGTCAAGTCTTGGTAAAGTTACAAACACTGTACACAGAAAGATGTATATGGGACTACACGAACACGTGGCGTAAAAAACCTACCCCCCGAGTTTTACGATTTACATGACATATTTAGAATATGAAGGCATTTGAAGAGCCATGCTTTTCAGGGAACATGTCTTATCTGATGTTCTTCCACACTTGCATAATAAGAATGATTACGCTAACAAATTAATTTTCACCTCTTTCCAGAACTCAACCTTCTCTTTAACATACTTTAGTGGAGTTAAAGGGAATTTCTTGTTCAGTACTTCCTTCCGATGGGAAATTTCACAACGGGACATTTTATCACTACATCTCAACTTTTACTGTAATTTTTCAAAGTTCTAAATTGTCAAACTTTCTTAAAGGTACTATGTCCCATTTGCAGGCCAAACAAATTAAAAAGTAAAATTCCAACGGCATTTGAAAGGTAATACTAATTCAGAACTTCCCTAAAAAAAAAGGGGGGGCTGGGGGGGGGGGGGGGGCTTAAAAATGTCTTTAAGTGGGAAAATAACGAGTTGTCAAATCGACTTAAGAGCTATAGAGCCATTTAGTAATAGTCTGATTTTTATACCATTTTACCGAATAGTCGTACGTTTTATGCTGCGCAAATATTCAATCAGTTTAATTTTGGTCATTACAAAAAATGGGTTATGGATGTACTTATAGACAAATGCTCATGTACCCTTTACTGCTTATTTTATGTACACTGTCGCTCATATAGTTGGAATATTTTTGTTTTACCCCAATTTATGGAATTATTAAAAAAAAAAAATTAAAAATAATAGATCTAGATAATAGTATACATTATCAGATTTTATTGAAAAATAATTTGCCAATGTGTGTTTTGCGTGACTGCTAAAGCATGTGTATGCTACTATGCTTATCAACTAGGGGACCTACGCCCTTAAGTCATAAATGACAGTAATGAGGATTAATGCCCCACAAAAGGGCACTAATATAGCACATCGACACGGTTTTGATCCTGGGACCTCACAGTTACGAAGCCATTGCTTTGTCACTGAAACATGACTGTACGCAGCGGGGGCTAGGGTAGGGGGCAGTTTACATAAATAAAACAAAAACAGAAAATGCAATAAATTCTCTGGACGGCCATGCGTTATGGCTCAAGGCATGGGCACACAGATAATGTGTTTATATTGGGGCCTGGGGTGAAATGCAATAAATTATTGAAAATTCATTGCATTTTGTGTTTTTTTTTAAAATTTATGGAAACTGCCCCCTACCCTAGCCCCCGCTGTGTACAGTCATGGTTCAGTGACAAAGCAATGGCCTCGTAACTGTGAGACCCCGGGATCAAAACCGTGTCGATGTACTATATTAGTGCCCTTTTGTGGGGCATTAATCCTCATTACTGTCATTTATGAATTAAGGGCGTAGGTCCCCTAGTTGATAAGCATAGAAGCATACACATGCTTTAGCAGTTTCGCAAAACACACATTGGCAAATTATTATTCAATTCAATTTGAGAATGTATACTGTTATCTAGATCTATTATTTTTAAATTATTTTAAAAATAATTCCATGATTTGGGGTAAAACAAAAATATTCCAACTATATGAGCGACAGTGTATGTTATTACCAAAGAAGAAAAAAAGCCATTCAGTCACTTAATAGTGTCTGCATGACAGTGAAGTCTAGCAAGTAAATGGGTTTCCTTGCATAATTTGAATATTAGGACACTGCTAACGTTTACATTTCATAGATAGGACATACATGATATATTCATAGTTCCTGCAAAGTTCTACAGAATTTGATGGTGGCTGCAAAAGGGACATAGTATCTTTAAAGTGCGGGTTCATAGAAAATCACAAATATTGCAAATAGCGTATTACTAGAAACTGGTATGCTAACAGATGACCATCATGTAAGTTTTAGGTCAACTATATATCGGGTGATTTATAAAAAACACACAATTAAAACAACCTCCATAGCATCTGGGATATGCGAGAGATTCGCCGGAAAATAACGATGTTTTAATGCCGTCACAATATAAACCAACCCTGCCCAAGCAAACGACATCCCATAAAGAATGAACATAATTGCAATGCTTTTATTTCTCAAATTATAAAGAGTTTAGTGTATATAAATGTGATGGAATTTTACACCATTCAAAAAGGGGTATGACCCCCATTCTGATAACTAAATTCTTTTGTTTGTAAATACACAGGATAGGGGTTAATGAACAATCAAAGAAACCACACTTTCAAATTAAAAAACCTCCGGTATGATAGCATGGACGTCATTTGTTCCCTCTTGAAACGCCGAACATGCCGCGGTGTATACAGCTGAAAATACAATGGCGTCTTATTTTGTTTACTAGTGACGGATTCCTTTTTTTGTTAGGTCCTTGCATTTTTCATCAAAATAATACCATGCACGGGGTTTAGAGTGAGGCAATAGATTAAACATTTCGCCTGAGGGCATTGAATTAAGAGAAACAACTGAAGAAAAGATGACAAAACAGGTACTGAAATTGTGTGAAATGTCATGGGACATCGTCTGCTTGTGCACATCATGTTCAACATGTGACGTCCTATCTCAGTAGCGACCTGAGAGCTTTTCAGGTGCTTTGTCGGGGCTGTATCGAAGCGTTTTGTAATTGTTATTAATCATTACTTCAAATGTTTCCAAGCATTGGCTTTTGATAACCTTGGCCAATTGAAGTGTCACCTTTGCAATAATTACATTAAAGTTATTTTTTTAATCAATGAACCTTCTCTTTAAGGTTATCAACCTGTGTATGATGATAATCTAACAAATTAATCTTCAACACTATCTACTTGGAAAGACTAAAACATGTTAAATAACCAATCTCAAAATGCTGAATTTGAATTAAATAAATGACTAAAACACGTAGTATTGTCGATCTCCATGTATATCTTATAGTGAAAGCAGAACAGTCCTAGATATCATTTTAAAGAATGTATTTATACAAGAACTAACACAGTAATGTAGGGGATATACCGGCACTTAATACATACAAGTATCTAGATAATTTAGGGTTATGACTGTATGTAAATCTCATGTTCACAACCTTGTTTTGAAGAAGAAAAAACGCGTATCAGAACGCCAGTTCTGGCCTGAAAAAGAAAGCTGTAAACACAATTTGATCAACGTAAGCCCCACGGGAATTCAGTACATTTACGCCGATAACTACCTACCTCAAAGCTTTTCAAATTAACCTTTCACTTACAGAATGTTCTTTTCTTCAATCAATCTTAGCCCATGCGATAGACATATAGTTAAAAAGGACGTTCAAATGGCTTGTTCAATTAAACCGCCTAAAAAGTAAATGAAGCCGCCGCGATTTTTTAAAGCATGTACATAAATGGCAACTGCGTTCAAGAAAAGGACGTGTGCGTATTCACTGACCTCCGTGTTATAAGACATAGAAAGATGATGGGTATTACACCTAACTCATGATAAAAATAAACCGTCTCTGTTCTGCCACGTCCTATAAGAACCGACTTAAACAATAATTTCAATGAATGGCAACTGCGCGTCACTAAAGTCTTGCAATTATTTACTGATCTAACCCTGTGTTATTATGAGATATATACATGTGAAGTGAATTGCACGTTACATGAGTTTAATCATAAGTAAGTCGCGATGGCTCAGTGGTAGAGCATTGTGGTCTCGTTACTGGGAGGTCCCAGGTTCGAAAACAATTCGATGCGTTAGTGCCCTTTGGTAGGGCATTAATCCTCGGAGGGGACTTAAAGCCGTTCGTCTCCACTTATTTACCAGCATAAACATGCTTTTTTAGCAGTCAAGTACAACAAACAAAACAACCAACAAATTACAATCCCCCCCTCCCCCCCAAAAAAAAAAACACCGCAGTTTTACAGCGCCATATCTGAAAAAGGATTAACTGTACTATTAACATCATTTTTAAGCTGTTTATGTATCCCATGGAAACGCTGCGAGCTAATCTATTCTAATACCTCCCGTTCATGGGGCGGGCGCTCTAACCACTGAGCCACCATGCCCGGTTATACATATATAACTGAAAGTACATTGTGATAATACTTTTTATTCGGGCATTCAAATTCGCCAAAAGGCTGTCAATGTCATGACATGTTCATTTGAATAAACATGGATGTTGTTTATGTAGGTCCCTACTTTTTTTCTCCACAAAATGAAAATGATTTTGATTCATTCCGTTACATTGAAAAGATCGGATGCACTTTAAAGAAGGTAGGACAACATTGTTATTTTTCCATTTCTGTTTCCGTATTATCCTCACTTCTTATAGCTACATTAGATGATGCCTCGAAGTCCCCCACCCCGAAAAATCAAAACATAACTGGGGAAGATGGTGTGCTCAGAATAGTGGGCCTTATTCGATAATAGAAATGTATCTCCATCAATTGGCGAAGTCCACGACAAAGTATCAATTGTTGAACCATTGTTTAACTATTTTTTTTTCTCCATGTAGAAAATCAGTCTATCTACAATTATTTTCATGTCGCTCAATTAAATCAGACGGTACCTTTAATTCTTTAGAAACTTATTCAAATAGCAATGAAAGAAATGTTACCTAATGAAGTTTAGTACTGCGCGTGTCTCACTGCCCTTAAACACACACACCAATAAATTTGCTTGAAATCTAGGCTCATAACCTACATCTAAATGTCTATAATCATTTCCCTTTATGTTTAAAGTCAGTGCAAATTGAGCAAATCCATAATATAATCATTACATGTAACTCTAACTTTCAAAACGTCCTCTGATTTCTTTTTGAAGAGAATCATTAACAAAGATAAATTAAATGAAAGAAATGCTAATTTCGTTGCTTAAAAACAAATTTGAATGTACGCACGCCATAATTACATGATAATGTTATGCCAAATTGAATGAACACTTGACGAAAAGAGTGCATAAAACGTGAATTTGACCTATGTTAATTTGATGGACACAAAACGAACTTGAATGCACAGATCATGAATCTTAACTATCGAATAGAAAGGCAGGGCTAAATTTTGCTTAATTGAACGCATGAAAAATGAATCACGAACTTTGCCAGGAATGCTACGATATTATTCACAACCTTGTATAAACTTGGCACAACATGGAAACAAGGGAACGAATTTTTGATATGCAAGATTTTTCCTTTATATTTGCAAAACTAGATTGTTGTTTAGTTCAGTTTCCCCTAACACAACAGTTGAAATACCAAAAAGTTATAAATAATCCGAAAAAGTATTGCCAAGATAAACACACCAACGACACATATATCAATAGCGCTATACATATCTAACTACCAAACGACATATCAAGTGTTTTAATGTCAATAGTAATACGATTCCATGTCTTGAGGTCATAATGAATAGAAGGGCTTACTAACAAGACCTCAAATCAAGGACATGGAAAGGGTTACTGTAGAACAACTACTATACATGTATAACACTAATTGCAACAATTTGTTGTACTTATTGACACCATGTCTTTATTCGCTTTCTAAAGACTTAGGAAATATTGTCACCTGCAACCTTTATTACCGCAAAATGAATTCAAGAAATATATCCTTCCAGGTACCCACTTAGTACATCTGGGTCTTAAGTGCCGAATGTAGATTGTTGTCTTCAGAGAGGATGTTGTTGGTGTGTTGAAGCTCGTACCCACAACCTTCACATGCTCAATCAACGGTTCAATCCTCATTTAGGGCACCTCTTCTAACGACGTGGTGTAATTGCTTAGGTCGAGTAATTAGAGACTCCGGCTTGGTTTTGTGTTGGACCTACTGGAGCTGGAGCGACTCGATTAAATCTCATTCCAGGCTTAGCAGCACTTTCCTGACAAAACGAAGTGGTAGATAATAGAGGGAAAGGGAAAAACAAAAGTAGAATAATAACCCTAAGAATATGATTGCAATACAAATAATATGTTATTCGATCCTGTATGATAAAATAATAATGATACTATAATAGACCACGAGACCTCCAAATACACATATTCTTATGTGAAAATATCAAGTTTTCATTTTAATAAGGCTAACACATTTTGATATGAATGTGTTATGGTTGTGTGAAAATTGTGGAGTACCAGAAACCACAACACATTTTCTTGCTGAATGCCCCGGATACATCATAGAAAGATCAATGCTTTTAGTTGAAATAAATCGTCAGGAAGAGAGAAACATAGAAAGACTGCTGACTTCATCAGAGAATATAGACCAAAACGCGCTAGTGGCCTTCGTAAGAAGAACCCAAAGATTTCCCTATTTGTAAGCCAGCTTTAGATAATAGTTAAGAGCGAAAGGAAATTATTACATGTCTATTAAGTTATGTACATTACTATGACAAAAGGATATGAGACATAAAGTTACAATACTATTTTGTTTTGTTTTGTATCATGACCATGATGCTTATTAAAATCATTTTTTTTTCTTCTATTTGATAAATAAAAATGAAAATAAATAAATAAATTAAACAAAAGAGAGAAACTATAATGCAGCCAACTTCAAAGGTACATGTACACAGGAAATTGGGCACTGGGGCCAACGGAGGTGGGTCATCCCCCGTGTGATCAACAACTGGGGTGAAACCCAGTCTGGCTTGTCTTTGGTTGGTGCCTCCTTTGACCTTCCAGTAGGCAAGTTACCCAGCAACTCAAGGACCTAGTGTGTTTTGTATTTTGTTGAGCGACCTGCACTCATGCGAGTCCAAAATCAAGAAATTAAATTATACCGTCCTTACCTCATAATATGTCATGTAGATTAAAACTGGTCTTGCCTATTATAGTAGGCTATTTAATCATAAACACACACATATATATATATATATATATATATATGGGTATATATATATATAAATATATATATATATATACTTTTTAGTTTGTTAGGGTCAGCTATATGCCTATATATATATATATATATATATAGGTCGTAGGTAACGTATTATACTTTATTAAGATTAAGGTATTACTAACTGCACCTGCACAAGAAGCCCAAACTATCTGCATAATTTGAGATTTTCAAAATCTGTTTTCAGTCTAATTAAATTAAAATGGTTTTGTTTAATTTCTTTCTCATTTTTAGTTTGCTTTTGTTTTTTTCCCGGAAAGGAGACATCCCACCGACAGACATCGCATAGCCTTAGTCGGTATTGGAGTAGTCTAGTTCTGGACCCTATATAGATTTTTGTAATTCGCCGACTATAAACGTTAAGCCGATTGATGGCGCGATCCTTATTGGCTGCGATATCCCCGAGAACCGCGCGAGATAGGGTCCAGTCAAATTGCTACAAGCTGACGTCATTTAACGACTTTCCCTGAGATTTTTCAGGGAAAGCCATTAAATAAGCCGCGCCCCCTAGCCAAAGTAATAGTCTTTGCCTTGCAGCATTTTGAAGTAGTATTGGGGAAATCTGGTTTGATCTAGTGATAAAATGATTTTATATTCCTTAAAAAAAGTGCTATGTTGCATCAGAATTAATCTTAAAAATTAAAATTAGATGTATAATGACCATTAAAACTTTCTCTTTTAACAGTATTTCCTCTAAAGATACAATAAGGTCTGAAAATATAAACTACTGTGTTATATACATGCATAGTGTCTTATAAGTCCATGGTGCACACGCTACAGGGCTAGCTACACGTACTCAATAGCGGCATTGCATATCCAACTTCCAAGTTTTCGAACCGTTTGGTGATTACGATTGCAGTGACATGTACCTACAGTAATGTACATATATTTCAAACGGCAAATTCATAATTTTATGTCCAATTTTGACACTATTTCGGGTTGGTGTACTTAGTGCACCTGTTTTATCTTGAGCAACATTCAAATTACGAAAGATGTACAAAATCATTCGTGAGGCCTACTACTTTTTTCGTTTTCCAGAGTTATACGGGAGTTATACTCAAAATTTCCAATACTCTCGTCACGTGGATTTGTCTTTTTTGTTGATCTGAGATTATCATTTAACTGCTCTATTGTGATTGATTGATTGATTGATTGATTTTTATTCGACAAGCTTCAAACATACAACAATATACAATAATAACAGATCAAAAATAAGTCAGCTTGAACAGGATAACCCACGAAAGCTCGAGAGCTTATTTCCATAGGGGTCCCTTACAGACATGTATAACATTAATAAGTTAAAATAGTAATATTTACAGACAGATAAGAAAATTAAAAGAACTACTTATTACAGATAATAATAATAATAGCAACATTAAACTGACGATAGAAATGATATTAAGTACAAGAAGAAAAAGAAGAAGGAGAAGAAGAAAAAGAGGAGAAGGAAGAAGAGGAAAATAATGATGAATTTGTAGAATCTCTATAACGTACAAAACATAAGTATATACAACATGAAAAAGTATGAACCGACAGAAGAATAAAAATTCAATCATATAACATGTCATTCACTTCTCTTCTCTGACTGTCAAGTATTAGGTTACTGGTATTCCTTTAATTTCCTCTTAAAATTATCATAGTTTCCTATTTCTTTTACACCATCGGGAAGGGAATTCCAATGTTTTATGGCATTGTAATAAAACGAATTTCCAATACTACCTACTCTTTCTGGTAAGTTAAAGTTGAATCGGCTATTTCTTGTATTATAATCATGTACGTCAGTAACAAGATCGAATATAATGATTCGACCTAGTATGATATATTTTATGCACGTGATGCAATACGAGTTGTTTTGATCTTTGGTCGACTTCAAGAAAACCAGCTTTAGAAAGTTCGCTGTAGCCAACATAAGTTCTTGGACCAGAACAGTTGATAAATCTCACCATTTTGTTCTGTATAATAATTCAACTTCTTTTGATCTCACTTGTTTATGTTACTATACCATGCAGGGTTAGCATAGTCAAATAAACATTGAATAAGAGCAAAACAGAGTTGCGTCTTGCTTTTAAATCCATACAACTTTGATATCTGTACAAAAATTTCAGACGAGAATTTGCTTTTTTTACAACTGATTCTACTAAAGATGAAAATGAAATTGCGCTAGCCAACTCAATGCCTAAATACTTCACAGACTCTTTTCTCTTGATTGCTTGATTATTGTGTGTCACTTCGGAATTCAAATGACTTTTTAGAACTACTTTTAGAACAAAATAAAATGCTTTCTGTTTTTCCCAAGTGTAAAGAAAGTTCATTATCAATCATCCAATCGACACACGTATAGACAGCTGTTCACTGAGCTTTTCCTCAATATATTGAAGATCAGGATTTGAATAGAGTAGTACCAAGAAGTTACCAGCTTGGTATACCATATAGTACGCTGTCATCTGCGTACAATAATAGTTTGAAGTCTTTTATACATGAAATACACATATGATTTATATAACTTGAAAATAGAATTGGGGCTAAAATGCTTCCCTAAGGAACACCGCATTTTATAGGCATTAGTTTGGAACGAATATCATGAATGGCCACTATACTTGGTGTCGATTAGGATCTGAACCAATCTAAACTTGCCTTATCAAAACCCATTAGTTGTAACTTCTTCAATAAGACGCAATGATTAACTGCATGTATCAAAAGCTTTTTGCAGATCAAGGAGCACCATACCAACAAAGTGCCCTTGGGAATTTTCTCTCCTCAAATAATCAGTCAAATGAATTAGACATGTTTCAGCCGAATAATCATGTTGAAAACCAGATTGAAATTCATAATTATGATTTATTTTACCAGTAATGGATGACTCCGCGTTGTCTCCGTAACATATTTCATCCTACATTCTAGCTCAGATTATAATTGCAGTTATTCAGACTTATACTTTGGAGATGTACTTTCTTATTAGAAAATTCCAATTACAGGTTCAATTCAAACACGTTATCAGATGTGTGAAATGCAAGCCATTTCTACGCAACTTTCATGATTTTTTTGTTTTAAAATGGAATACCAAAAAAAAAAAGGAAAAAAGAAGATAAAATTGAAGTTTGGTTCAATGAAATTGCTCATGCAGAGGGGGGGGGGGGGGGGGGGGGGGGGGGGGGTGGGTACTCCTCTGTACAAGAAGATTACATACTTGCCACCACTAACTGGAAGACTTGTAGGGTCATTAATTCATAGAGGAATAAACACAATGATAACATGCCACTGCATGGCTTCCTATGATGACAAGTATTCCCTTACAAAAATGTACCATAGTAACCATTGTACTTTTGTCCAAATTACCATCCACTATGGTAACCATGGTTATCATGGAACCAAAACAATGAAATACATTGGGTCATTAGACAATGTATTTCATTGTTTTGGTATTACCATGGTGGATGGTAATTTGGACAAAAGTACCATGGTTACCATGGTACATTTTTGTAAGGGTTAAAATGTCATAAAATGGATGATGATTATGACTTGCTTTGCAAGTTATTTTTAAGGAAATCATAAAGTTGCACAAACCAGTATTATATAAGTACTATAATTATGAAGGGAAACATAAATGTAGGTTAATGATGGTTCATGTAAGGTCAACTTTCAATCAGCACTTCTCCCTTTTTAATTTCCCTTTTTTTCCCTTCTCCTTGTCTTCTCCCGGCATCTATAGTGTTTCTTATTCCGCCTCTCTGTCTTCCGGCCCCCTTCTATTCTTGCATATGTCTCCTTCCCCTTTTATTCCCTTTTCTCCCACTTCCCCTTCACCTCCTTCCTTTATATCGAGTATATGCAGTTCACATTTTTTACATGCGAAATTTCCTGGAAACTTATGAAAAAAGGCACTTCGAATTTTGATATATGGGTTATACCCAGATAGCAAAGTATCTGGGGCCCATATGGGATTTATCTGGGCGTATCTGGGATGCAATATGGGCCCCATCTGTGATGCACATATGGGGCCCATTTGGATCCCATATAGCCCATATGGGGCCCATATACCGTTTGCACCCGGGTCCCCAAATGGGTACCATATGGGCCATGTTGGTTTTTACATCTGGCTCTTATGTGGGTCCCACGTGGTTTCAAGATCGTGTTTTTTATCTGGGTCCTATATGGGCCCCACATGCTACCAATGTCCTCTTTCCATCTGGGTCCAATATGGGCCCCACGTGGTACCAAGATCAGATATTCATCTGGGCTCCTTATGGGCCCCACATGGTATCAATGTCCTCTTTTCATCTGGGTCCAATATGGGCCCCACGTGTTATCAAGATCAGATATTCATCTGGGCCCCTTATGGGCCCCACATGGTATCAATGTCCTCTTTTCATATGGGTCCAATATGGGCCCCACGTGGTATCAAGATCAGATATTCATTTGGGCCCCTTATGGGCCACACATGGTATCAATATTGCTTTTTCATCTGGGTCCAATATGGGCCCCACATGGTATCAAGATCATGTTTTTATCTGGCTCCTATATGGGCCCCACATGGTACCAATGTCCTCTTTTCATCTGTGTCCTATATGGGCCCAACATAGTATATCAATGTCGCTTTTTTATATGGGTCCCATATGGGCCACGTGGGTTTTGTATGGGTAAAAGCTAGTCAATCCGAACTGAAACCTATGTAATTCTCACATGGCACGCATCTGGACATAATCTACATAATTGGGCGTATCTCGTATTCGAGTGAGGTTTTTGGTATCATTTGGGGTCCACATTATAAATGTAGATCGTAGAACACAGAAAAATAAAATCAACATACGAAATCAAGATATATTTTCTTTTCTTTTTAATAGATGGTAAAAGGAAAACGTTATTTCTTCCATAAGAAAACTCAACACATGAACTATAAATGTTACTACATTTACATGTATTACATACAGGGTACATCTTCTACTGTTTATATACATGTCACCTACAGTCCCAAAACATGGTATGTACATTGTACTTCAAACTTCCACTAAGATATGATTACATAAATTTCAGGATTCCCACAGAAATTTGAGGACTAAATTCCATGACCCATCTTCACCCTAGCTTTTCCATGACCAGATAAATACCATTCTGGTATGGGTTATGGTCAATTTGAATGCTGCAATAGCCATGTACTACCCATATCCGCGATCCATTTCCGAGACTTTCTATGACTGTGGGAACCCTGCATGTACTCTAATACTACGTACACATCGTTATCTCGGGGGGGGGGGGGGGGGGGGGGGGAGTAGGTAGAAAACAGATATCAATGTGCATATAAATAAGGCATACAAGACATTTAAGCATAAAGTAATTATTAGTTTGGCAAGAATATAATGTATCTTTCAGCTCCAGAAAATAATGTAAAAATAATATTTGCAGCAAATTAAGTTTGGCAAGTCATGCATAAAGTGGTTATAATAATTTCCATAAACCTCAATTGGCAGCAAGTTTGCTATTTGCTTATACTATCATATATACTAGTACTTGCATTTCAAATATAAACTAGAAACGCACAGTGTCCATAGGACACGGATGACCTGCGTAATGTAATTCAAAAAATATCTTGGTTCTTTTAATTTGTACGCATATTTAATGAGCATTTCATTTATGTATATTTATGCATATTTAATGAGCATTTAAATTATGTATATTTACGCATATTTAATGAGCATTTCATTTACAATATTTATGCATACTTGACTTTCATATTCCGAATCCTAACTTATCATCCAAATTCGATGAAGATTTTCAAAGTTATCGAATGAAAACCAATTTAGGGGTGAACGGACAGGGGCATCACTGCGGTAAAAAATATATATTCAAGATTGAATCGGTATACCACGCTTTTGGCATGTAATTAGAAGAGAATGAAACATTATATCTTCTGATTTGGTGCATCATCTGGTTTATCAAAATTTCAATTACATACATGTCTTCAAATACGGTATGTTACACTTAAAAACACCTACCGTTTGTGCTACATACTTAGACATGAACTCGTTTGAGACATCGTATAGCACATCATGATAGCACACAATATAATCAGCCAGACAACAAATATCTAGTTGAACTCATTTCAAGAACATAATAAACTTTTTTAACTTAGTTACATAATAATACAAATTTTAAAAAAGAACCCGAGGCTTGCCACAATGAATCATGCTAGAAACACTTTATAAAAAACCTGAAAACAACCCAATGTGGATAAAATGCTGACAAAAGCACTGGAAGTGATACGTAGCAACAAATTTTGCAGTTAATGATCTACTTTTGCAATCTGAATATAAAAAAACTGGAAACTAATAATATTCTTTAAATCAAACTAGTATATTCATTTCTATATCAAAACGATATCCTATCTTCTCAATGTAGCTAGGATATTTTTGGCGGCTGCCAGGCAATAGAAATGTCACTCCTGACGATGGATAGTCAACCTGTTTGAAACATCGAGCCACTCATCCTCTCTAAGCGCTATAGTTCTCCTTAGAACTATATGATAAGACAGATAACAAACAGTCCTTTTCAGGACTACCACACCCCCAAGAAAGATTACTGAGTCAGAGTCCTTTTCAGGACTACTCAACACTCTCTCTCTCTCTCACATGGTGCACTCGCAAATCTATTGTATATCTACATCACCATGCAAGCCGACACTTACAAGCAGCATCTAAGTATTGGTGTGTACTGCAGGGTTCTGGAATCATCGAAATGATAAGAAATTTGGCCCAGTCTTGGTAAAGTTACAAGCACTGTACACAGAAAGATGCGAATATGGGACTACATGAACATGTGGCGTAAAATTCGAACCTCAATTTATAATGTAACATGCCATGTTTAGAATATTAAGGCATTTGAAGATCTATGCTTTTCAGGGAACATTTTTATCTGATGTTTTTCCACACTAACACTTGCATAATACAATGATAAAGCTCACAATTTCTTTTCTCACCTCTTCCCAGAACTCAACCTTCTCTCTAAACATGAATACCTAAATAGATGGAAAGTCTCAAACGCTGGCAAATTTTAGGGCATATGTATGTTCATACATGTACATATCAGTTGTGTAAACCAAATTATTATAATGAAAATCTAATCTGAATGAAAGATATTCCTAACACGAAAACAAGCATTTTTATATTTTTGCTGATAAAATACTGGTAAAACTGGCAGATAAATGTGAACCATTATTGAACAGCTTAAAGATGACCTAAGTGCTGCGTCATACCAGTAGCAAGGCTATCTGGCAAGTTTTAATGAGATGTCATGACAAAAATAAATAATCTAAAAAAGAATTCTTTAAAATTTTGTATTGATGAATTATACGTGTGAAGGCAAAGGTATAATTTTACTATACATAAAGAAGTTCACATCAACATCAAAAAAGAACAAAATATTAAAAAAATTCAACCCCAAAAAACATGGCGTCCGAGTATTCGACTGTAAGCCTGGGAGAGTACTCGGGTACCTCATTACACGGGTATGCGCAGCCTTACTTTAATAAGTGTTAAAGTACAAGTTCACTCCACTGAAAAATTGAGTCGATTAGATAGACAAAGATCCATACAGCCCCAAAATAACTTGGTTTTTAATAATTTTGTTTAAAGGCCATCTGTCTACCGGTAGTTTGGCTAGAAGGGATAAGACCACACGGCGAGATCTCTGACAGGTGGCTATCTCATCAACTCGGCTCTCAAATAACATAAGAAATAGAGGATCACGGGGAACCAACAGGCACCGATTGGGGAAGTTTTCTATATAGAGGGAGCAAGTAGCTACAAGTAGTGCAGTAAGGCTTTAATGAGCAAAAATCAAGTGAATGATCGAGTGAATGATCACAATGCATTGCGCAACATGTTTTGTGACCTAGGGTCCTCACAACACAGACAGAGGCGTATACGTCACATCTGTGCGGCAAATTTAAAACTTTTGCTTTAAAAAAGCTGTGTAT
This sequence comes from Strongylocentrotus droebachiensis, assembly GCA_035222895.1. Classification (NCBI taxonomy): domain Eukaryota; kingdom Metazoa; phylum Echinodermata; class Echinoidea; order Camarodonta; family Strongylocentrotidae; genus Strongylocentrotus; species Strongylocentrotus droebachiensis. The sequence continues at coordinate 133,071 of JAVYIG010002467.1, read as the reverse complement.
TGAAGATTACTTTCTCAGAATCCTTCCGACCGAACAAAGGTGACAGGGTCGATTGTACTGGATGTACTTGCTGAATGTTTGCTGGTCGGCATAACTGGCATAATTTTGAAAAGCTTTCCTCTATAGGGATCCCATACAGATGAATTCTCAAACTCTCACCCATGTCTTGCATGATTTCCTTGAAGTGTGTTGAACAGTTTAGTCTTACAAATCAAGACTGCATGTTCACTGGAACAGTCCACGTTGATGACTTTCCCGCAGCCGAAGATACCTGAAAAATAAATAAAAGATTAGCACATTGTAGAATTGTATTATGCTCTCAAATCAAATATAGCAAAAATTATGAGTTGATATTAGCATACATGTACACTCTACAAATGTACTTTGAAAGCACCCCCTATCTCCTGTGTGTAATTTTAATATGGGGCAGATTTTTTAAAGCACCCTACATGTATAAGTCAATATGGGCCAGACTTTGTTGCGTTAAAGTACCCCTTTACCAGAGATTTTGGGTACATGAACATGGTCCCTCCAACCCGGCGTGATAGGGGGCCGGGCTTATTAGCTACTTTCCAACTATGATCACTGGACCAATCACTACATGAATGATTCATGCACTTACATGTGCATGTGCAGAGCTCAGAGCCCTTATATGAAAACGATTCAAACAGTGCCGTTTACTCAAAATTGCTGAATAGACTCTATGCATGAATCGAAGAAACAAAGCCCTTCTCAACCTCTTATATATACAGCAATTTAGAGCGAACGGCGCCTAGAGTAAACGAGGGGGTAATCGACCATCACCAGTTTTCGGCCGGTCCTTTGCATTCGTCCTTTGGATGCATGGTAAAATTCCTTTAAAATACATCGCATAATAGCATCACATATCCCACACATGCCATACCATGCCAGAGTCACTGAAGAACCACATTTGCAATGGAACATATCCTAAAATATCACATTTTAGCGATGTAGTCAGCGGTCCCGCTACCCGAATCTGAAAAATCGAGTATCTTACGCATGTCTGTAAGAAATATGGGTACCATAAAATGAGCTTTATTTCAAGTATTTTTCATATTTAGAGCCCAATTTTGTGCGAGTCGCAAGCTCAAAAGTATCTCATCGCATGTATTAAATCAATGCAGCCGGACACCGCAACGTACATGTACACACGATATCTCTGTCTAATTCAGATTCCAATTTCCGATCACAGCAGAACTAGTTTTCGGCATGGCGAGCTCCGGCTCGGGATACCTGCTCCGCCCGCTAGTGCTATAGATCAGCGGGGAAACGCACAACGCGGGCGCGCTTCCCATTGACTTTGTCTCGGTAGGTCGATAACTGTCTCCGATACAGTGAAAATTGAAATGGATATTGTCATGGCAAATCATGATTTTTTTTCTGGGATTCTTTGTTTGTTTGAATAATAATATTTGCTTCATGATTTGAACAAGAAATGAAAGTAATAGAGAGTAAAGAGTCTTAAAAATAGGATTTTGTCTTAAGTGGCCGAAAACCCCCCTCCCATCACGAATAATAATATTTGCTTCGCCGTGACCGCGCATGCGTACTTTCTCTTCGCCATGTTAAATCAACGAACATGGATGAATCGTCCGGTTAGCACAAAGAAGCACCCTTTTTTCCCCGAGACTTCTTCATATTATGAATTCAAGTGGTTGGAAAGATGCCCAAAGGAGTAAAAAAAAAAGATTGTTAAGTCTAGTCAAAGTCTAATCAATTAGACATGAGTCTACCTCTTTTCAGTATTTACTTTGCGAAAACATGTGACCAAACCCGCTCAGCTCAGCCGCTGTTTGAATCGTTTTCATAAACAGGCCACATCTGCATGAGCTTTGACGCCTTAAGCATTGGTGTCGGAGCTCCATGGAGTACGTTACTTTCATGGATGCAGTATTGTACAGTAGGGAATATAATCTAGTAAATCTACTATTTTTTTTTTGCGATCCGTTTGGATTTTTTCATGAACAAAATTTAGAAAAAATCAAAAGGAAGAATGAGATTTAGACTCTATAACCAAATTTCCTAATTTTTACAGAAAGCATACCCAACTCTGTATCAAGCCTTAATATGTTTAAGCTTATTACTCACCTCCTGGAGAAAATGTTGATCTTTAAAGTATAGCTCCAGCAGCAAAGCAAAGTTGGTCGTTTTCTGCAGACCGATATTTTCCCACACATGAGTGGCTGTGTGGGACTGTACTGTAGAGCAGTGACATTGTGACTGTATGAGAGCTTGGTAAATTGAAATTCTATTTCGAGTTCGATCTTTTCTCATGTTGTTCAATACTTGCTCTGGAATAGTCTCGGCATTATCGTGATCCAAGTCCCCAGGGACTCGGATCTACAGACACTTTTTAATCTGAAAAACATGTCCTAACTGCTTCCAAATTTGTTTCCACCAAAGCGCGCGTTTAATGGTACCTTTGAAGATGAAATATTACTTTCATTATAATTTTTTGTAATGATTATTATTGCTTTATTTAGTCAAGCCAATTTATCTAGTAGGCCTATTAGAAGTCCTTCACTGAATAAAGCAAACTATAATTCACATTTATTTAGTCAAGCACTGATTAGGCTGTATGATATTGAAGACGAAATATTACTTTCATTATAATTTTTAAAAATTATATTATTGCTTTATTTAGTCAAGCCAATTTATCTAGTAAACCTATTAAAAGTCCTTCACTAAATAATATAGTATTAATGACTGCTTTGAGAGAAATAGTTGTTTTATTACGCTCAAGGGAAGGTTAGAATTGTGCTATTCCCCGAGGCTTGCCGAGGGGAATAGCCCAATTGTAACCTTCCCGAGAGCGTAATAAAACAACTATTTCTCGAATATTAAAGCAGTCATTAATACTTTTATATGCCGAAAAAAAATAGACTAAAAAATAAAAATAAAAAAATATTTTTCATTTTTGTCGAAGACGGGATTCGAACTCTTGCGTACAACAAGAGGTGTATCGAAAACCAACGCTTAGACCACTAGGCTATTGCGCGTCGTTAACATGCTTGGCAGTTTTCTCCAATATATATGAAGGGGTGACCAAAGTTCGCGCAGATTTTAGAACAAATTAGAAAATGTGATATTCGATCCATGTTTTCTCATATTCTACACAAATTTATTTATTTTAATTACTACCAAATGGACGGCAAAGTATTTTACTACCAATTGGTTCAACTACAACATTTATCGTCGAAGGATTTCGGAGATATCGCGATCTAAAAATTCGATGTCCGATCGTGCATGCGCGCTGCATCTAAAAAAGTCATAAAAACAACGAGACCTAAGTTCACGCACGGGGGTTAACAGCTGATTTATACAAAAATACGATCCATCAAAAATAAGGTAATTTGATAATTTGCAAGGCAAAATATCATACAACCAGACGGTACCACTTATTACTTACAATTTTGAGGATATCTGCTCTCAAAATGAAGATTTCCAGACCCTTATCGGTAAGTTGGTAATTTTTCGGAACGGACGCAAATAACTGCAAAATGTGCCGATCTTTTGTCAATATTTTCACAATTTCGCACCCAATTCCAAAGAAAATTTCGTTTCTGGGTAATTTTATGATCCTCTTTCCATTGGTGATATCAGATTTTCGAAATCTTACCGATTTTTTGAGAAAGCGAACTTTGGTCACGCGCGAACTTTGGTCACACAGCCATACATTAAAATGGATTGAAAACGGCTCTGCGTGAGGGCCTCGCAAAAGCTCCATGAAACGGGCCCTTCTTTTACTTTTGCAATGCATATTGGCACGAACTTAGATCAAGATCTATCGGCAGATGTTGTTTTTTTGTTTTTGAGAGTTTATTTTCGTCTTCATGTCAACAATGCAAGATAAAATTGTCGGTAAGATCGATCGAGATTCAATTGTAGACCAATCCTTCGCACACATACGGTATTCTCCATCGCTCAAACCATTTTTTAACATGTAAACCTATGGGGTAACCATGGAGTAACCATGGTTATTAAAAATAGTGAAATGTTTTATGCATGGTTACCGAGAATTTTACAGGAACAGTTGAAGTTTATGAATGCAATTCGACCAATCAGATGGCTGGATTTCTTAAGTGAGGTATATAAAGCAAACTATAATTCACATTTATTTAGTCAAGCATTAATTAGGCTGAGTGAATAAATATTATATTGATTGATTTCATCATGCCTTTAACGGTTATTGAAGAAGAAATATTATTTTCATTATAATTTTTAAAATTATATTATTGCTTTATTTAGTCAAGCCAATTTATCTAGTAGGCTATTAGAAGTCCTTCACTTAATAAAGCAAACTATAATTCACATTTATTTAGTCAAGCATTAATTAGGCTATTAACGTTGATTGAAAACGAAATATAACTTTCATTATAATTTTATTAAATTATATTATTGCCTTATTTAGTCGAGCCAATTTATCTAGTAGGCCTATTAAGATTGAAGTAAAACACTATTAAACTGTCTATATATTCCTCGTGATCCGAGTCCCCCCTCCGAAATTAATACGAGACGGCAATTAACCCGTTGATATTATCTACCCCTCATTTCCCTCCTCTTCAAGACCACACTGCCACTTTCAGACAGTTACCTAGAGATGTTAAATTAATATTTGCTGTTAAAGTTTATCAATAAATCAAAAGAATCTGACTAAAAAACACTATAAAACTGTCTATATATTCCTCGTGGTGTAAGTCCCCCTTACGTGTTAAAATCATCAAATTTCCCATAGAAGGAGACTTACACCACGACTAATGTACTCCTCGTGATCCGAGTCCCCCCTCCGAAATCATACGATACGGCAATTAACCCGTTGATATTATCTACCCCTCATTTCCCTCCTCTTCAAGACCACACTGCCACTTTCAGACAGTTACCTAGAGATGTTAAATTAATATTTGCTGTTAAAGTTTATCAATAAATCAAAAGAATCTGACTAAAAAACACTATAAAACTGTCTATATATTCCTCGTGGTGTAAGTCCCTCTTACGTGTTAAGATCATCAAATTTCCCATAGACGGGGACTTACACCACGACTAATGTACTCCTCGTGATCCGAGTCCCCTTCTATGGGAAATTTGATGATCTTAACACGTAAGGGGGACTTACACCACGAGGAATATATAGACAGTTTTATAGTGTTTTGAGTCATATTATTTGTCATATTGAATGATAGAAAAGAGACTAAGAATACAGAATTTTATGTCGTTTGAAATAGTGTCCTAGCCAGTATTTTTCGCATCAATTCAAATATGTGTGGTGGAAAGAAATCCCCCATGTAGGAATGTTCGCATCGTGGACAATAGATTTCTTTTGACAACCTCCCAACCGTGAATCCTTTAGAAAGATTGCTGGAAAATAAGGTACGTCTCAAGTTTGTCCCCAGTGACTCGGATGACGATATAGCCATAGTCTCTTACAATTCTTTTTTCCTGGTGTAAATCTAACCCTTATCCCCTATATTCTGGGTTTTAAAGGAAGACAAATCTGGCGAAACGGCAGAATAATTCAAAATTGAAAATACTGCGCATCCACCACTAGATGGCAGCAAACACACTTATAATTGTATTTATTTTGGGGCAAATTGTTACATTACAATTCCATATTATCGGATCAGTTCAAGGTCATGAAAACAATGGAGTAGTTAGCAAATTCTTCTGCTAATAAGATAAACATTTTTTTTTACTTGATTAAGATTTAAAAAGACAGATAGATCATTTTAGTCAAAGATAAAATCAAAAAATTCTTAATTAATTAAATGATCATTCAATAAAATTATACTCCCATATTTTAAAGGGCCGGGAGAGTCTAGTTCTGAGGAGGGCCAGTAATTTGTTTGAATCATCTTTGAACTAATTTGTATTTACACAAAAAGACATACTTTCAATATTAATTTGTTGAATTTCTCTTAATACTACTGAATGTTTAAAAACAAACATAATTTGATGTTGGGAAACCATCGAAACATTATTTCCTGGCTGAATTCCTGGGTTTTGAACAGTTTAGGTAGATTGTTTTGAAGGGGTCTCTAAAAGAGTGTAATTTATGACCACCCCCTCCCCGCAAAAAAAAACATCTATCAATTTCATGTAGAAGTATTAAAGAAATTGAAAGAAATTACACAAATATAAAATGGTAAGAGCTAGAAAAAATATATTAGAGATGCCAGAAATTTAGCTACAAAATGACGGAAGTAAGGAATAAATAACTAATTACAGAAGAATGATGGTACATCAATAAAGGAAATGGAAAGGAGCCAACAAAATGACAAACAAAGTTAAAAGTAAATGTTACATGCTGTTGTTTTGGGGTACTTTAGGCGCGTGTTTCATTCTTTTTGATAATATTTATGCCTTTCATTTTTTCTTTCAGTTTCGTTCATGGTTTGTAAATTTGCACTCTTCATAAATCTCTAGTTTTAGTTTGACCCAATGACGATGCGGATACTGTGTGTGTCTGGAAACAAGATGCCATTTTTTCTATGCACATCACATTAAGAGGGGGGCGCCCACTGCCGCAACGCACGCCTGAGTATCGGACAGTTTCGGACAGTAGGCCTACTATCCGAAAATCAAAGATGGAAAGGGGTTGCACAACTAATGGTATATACGTGCCCCCATCCACTGCATGTTTGAAAAAGTTGTTCAGTAGCCAATAAAAAAACCTACAGAAAAACCTGCATATGGCCACAGTGGTACGCTCACACTGTCCACGTACACGGTTTGCCCCTCATTCCACCAATCCTGAAACAAAATCAGCACCCTTTGAAATATAATTTCTTTTAAATAATTTAACTTTGTTTTTTATGGGTGAGAATAAATTGTGAAGTAGTTGTATACTACATACAAGATCATTTCCTTATACATTTTTAATTTATGATCAAAATTCTGAGCCGCATCTAGAAATGCCCATCTGTAGCCCATATGGGTTTTGTGTGGTACATATGGGTACAGATATAAACCAGATGTACCCCAGATATCTTCCACCATCTGGGGCCCATCTAGAAATGCACATCTGCAACCCAGATGGGTTAAATGTGGTACATATGGGCCCCATATATAAACCAAATGAGTCCCACATATTTTTCACAATATGGGACTCATATAGAAATGCCCATCTACAGCCGATATGGGTTATATGTGGTACATATGGGCCCAGATATAAACCAGACGGACCCTAGATATCTTCCACCATCTAGGCGCCATCTAGCAATGCCCATCTGCAGCCCAGGTGGGTTAAATGTGGTACATATGGGCCCAGATATAAATCAGATAGGCCCTATATATTTTTCACCATCTGAGCCCATCTTGAAATGCCCATATGCAGCCCAGATTGGTTTTATGTGGTACATATGGGCCCAGATAGAAACCAGATGAGTCGCATATATCTTCCACCATCCGGGCTTCATCTAGAAATTTCCATCTACATCCCATGTGGGTTATTATGTGGTACATATGGGACCATATATAAACCAGATGGACCCCAGATATCTTCCACCGTCTAGGCCCCATCTAGCAATGCCCATCTGCAGCCCAGATGGGTTAAATGTGGCACATATGGGCCCAGATATAAATCAGATAGGCTCCATATAGTTTTCTACAACTGAGCCCCATCTTGAAATGCCCATATGCAGCCCATATGGGTTAAATGTGGTACATATGGGCCCAGATAAAAATCAGATGAGTCCCATATATCTTTCACCATATGGGCCCCACCTTGAAATGCCCATCTGCAGCCCATATGGGTTATATGTGGTACATATGGGCTGAGATATAAACCAGGTGGGCCCCAGATATCTTTCACCATATGGGCCCCATCTAGAAATGCCCATCTGCAGCCCATATGGGTTATATGTGGTACATATGGGCTGAGATATAAACCAGGTGGGCCCCAGATATCTTTCACCATATGGGCCCCATCTAGAAATGCCCATTTGCAGCCCATACTGGTTATATGTGGTACATATGGGCCGAGATATAAATTAGATGGGCCCCAGATATCTTTCACCATATGGGCCCCATCTAGAAATGCCCATATGCAGCCCATATGGGTTATATGTGGTACATATGGGCTGAGATATAAACCAGATGGGCCCCAGATATCTTTCACTATATGGGCCCCATCTAGAAATGCCCATCTGCAGCCCATATGGGTTATATGTGGTACATATGGGCTGAGATATAAACCAGATGGGCCCCAGATATCTTTCACCATATGGGCCCCATCTAGAAATGCCCATCTGCAGCCCATATGGGTTATATGTGGTACATATGGGCTGAGATATAAACCAGATGGGCCCCAGATATCTTTCACCATATGGGCCCCATCTAGAAATGTCCATCTGCAGCCCATATGGGTTATATGTGGTACATATGGGCTGAGATATAAACCAGATGGGCCCCAGATATCTTTCACCATATGGGCCCCATCTAGAAATGCCCATCTGCAGCCCATATGGGTTATATGTGGTACATATGGGCTGAGATATAAACCAGCTGGGCCCCAGATATCTTTCACCATATGGGCCCCATCTAGAAATGTCCATCTGCAGCCCATATGGGTTATATGTGGTACATATGGGCCACGGATATAAACCAGATGGGCCCCACTTATCTGGGCCCCATATACCAATTCGCATTTACTTCCCATATGGGATTCATCTGGGCAATATGGGGCCCAGACAACCCAGATAAAACCCATATGGGCCCCAGATACTTTGCTATCTGGGTAACGTTTTTGAATAGAATGCAATTTGGGGAAGAAAAAAAATCACCCCAAAATCATGTTCTTTTGCTTAAAATTGCGTTGTTAATTAATTTCAATTCCGTTGAGATTGGTATAAAAATGTAGATAATTTGATCTACTTTAATATGACACGAAACTCATGGTGGTTCAAGGTTCCCTTGAAATATTATTAACAAAAGGGCCAATAAAAAAATAAAAAATCTGAAATATTGTGTGATATGATAAAATCTTTCTAATAAATAACCTGTGCTTAGTTTGATAGTGGCAGGCATCTCAAAAACTAAGCATGGACCTATATAAGCATGATATTTGACTTTGACCCTCTGTATTTTAAGGTACCAAAACTATATCAGCGTGTTGAAGGTCTAGTCTATCGTCATAAACGCATGCTGATAATTTCACCAAAAAAAAGTGGAAATATTGATATGATATCTAAACAAAATATATTTAAAATGACAACAATAATGCACAATAATTATTTAAAGTTATATATTTTCCAATATTTATCAATTTCCAGTGCACGTCTTTAAAAATGACGCTTATAGCTTTTTAATAGGGTCTTGCAAATAGACAACGTTGAATCATGCCGAACGCTAAATGAAAGCGTTTCGTGCAGCGAAGTATAGTTAGCTAGGAATCTGTGCATAAGGCAGGGGAGTTCGAAATGTCACATAGCTCACAGCAGTATGTGTATGAATATGCTATTGGGCGCTATCACTCAATTACGTAATAAGGCTTGATCTTTTGACCCTGTCGCAAGGTCGCTAGATTTTTGTCTGGCATCGCGAGCGAAGTTTGATTGACGGCGACTTCATGAATATTTATGAATTGAATCACTTGTGTGTGAACTTTTGACCCTTGACGTCAGCTTGTAGCAATTTGACTGGACCCTATCTCGCGCGGTTCTCGGGGATATCGCAGCCAATAAGGATCGCGCCATCAATCGGCTTAACGTTTATAGTCGGCGAATTACAAAAATCTATATAGGGTCCAGAACTAGACTAGTATTGGAGGGGCCTAGGCTGCGCATGAACATGCAAGCCGAGAAGCCTGTTCAATGTACCGAACCGGGCTGGCCAGAAAATACGCACAAAACGGTGAAATGTAGACAGCCTGTCTGGAATCTCCGCAAAATGCGAAAAATTGAACAGCGACGATTTTTTGTTCTCCTTTTTTCTGCTTCTATTTAAAATTATTAATAAAACTTGAATTCGGCGTAAATATTCATAATTGAATGACACACGCCCTTAAGACCAAAACAACAACAACAACGAATCAATCAAACAATGACAATGACAATCACATCATATTCAATTTTAGGGGCAGCATTTCACGTGACAAACGTCTTTCTTATACACAACTTCATTATTCATAAATAATCATTACAAAACAGTGCTATTATCACACAAAAATGTTGCCGCGTTATTTTAACATTGTAAAGGTCCCCATATCAGCCCGGAAATTCATTTTAGATGACGTCTGGGATGTTTGACGCAAAAGATAGCATTTCAAGGCTCATGATGAAGATTAACGGAACTATAACTTTCCCAATATTTGTTCCCTCTTGCTTGCATCAATACGTATAAATCCCACAACAAGCAGTTAAGGACATGCACGTACAAAGGCGCTGCGCAGACATTTGTAATTATTGCGCTAGAAAAAAAAGGTGATTTTTGCATAATAAGATACAGATTTAAATTAAACTCCATTTACTTCAGTTGTTGAAACTGTACCGGAGTCGGTGCCCGAAGCCCTGCTTTCACGAGCTTTACGGTTATGCTCTCTGATGGCGTTTCGAACCTGTGGTGACAAAACAAAAATCACAGATATTGAGACCTTCTTTTTGATTTCATGTTATAGGCTAAATCGAAAGCGCAATATACATGTAGAGTATTTGGGGATTGCGCGATCAGTGGAGAGACCGCGCTGTGTGTGTGGGGGATAAAAAGAACGAACGGACTGAATCTGGACTAATCTACTGAGGACTATCGGACATTGGAAGTTTTTAAGATTTACTTTCTCGAAATGGACGTTGGGGGATCAATATTTGGACATTAGTGTGTATGTAGCCTACTTATAGTACAAAATCCATGATGAAAATAACTTGCCTTACACTAAACTCGAAGTACAAGCAGCATATTGTGGGGCGTAAGATTTGCATTTGCATTTTTGCTTGTTGCAGCATAGCTTTCCTTTGTCTTTGACTACGCCCCCTTTTCTTTCTTTACAGAGCCAATTCCTCGAAATTAAATTGTTTTGAGTGTCTGATGCCAAATATGATTCATTACATACCTCCGTATTGAGAAAGCAGTAGAACCATGCGACGAAGAACCCCTGCAAGGATACAAGAGAAATAATCTATCTCAGTATGATACATGCACAGCACTAAACTTAAATGTGAACGTCTTAAAGTAGAACAACAAAATCAAGGTTAAAATCAAATTTGAGTACTGATCAGACCATTATATTAAGAAAGCAAACATTATCTAAGAACTAATCTGCGTTGATTATCTGTGAGATTTTCGAATGAACAAAATAAAAACCAAAAAACAGACATTACTTCTCAGAAGGAAAAACGCTGTTCAAATACAAAATATTGCACTTCACAAATAAGCGGCCTCAAACTTTTGTCCAAAGACAGGACATATTTTAATATTTGGAATACAATGATATTTTATGAGAAATGACGTGAAATTATGAACATTACATTTTTCACTTTAAGCAGAACTCAACCTTCTCTTTAAAGGATAGGTAGGATTATACGGCCCTGCCCTCTCTCTTTCTTTTAGTTTTCAGTTTGTTTACATTGGCAATCAAAATCATGATAAAACTGACATCGTCGTGTTGGATCACTACGCCAAGTTAGCACTAATATTAGAAGATACCTGAAGAGAAGTGAGCAGGTTGAAGGTGTATTCCAACGCCTTGACGTAAGGGAAAACTGCCACTACAGGTGTCAATAACCAAGCGATACCAAGCAGGGGGAAGAGCAACAAAGTGCTCCGAAGTCCAGCTCTGGAAAATAGTTACAAAAACATGGACATAACAGTAGGCATGGCACACAGCACTCAAGGAAAACCTGCCATCGGTGCAGTCATGCACAAACATGGATTTATTTTACTATATAGAATCAGTTCAAAGTTTGAACGATTTCTGAGAAAAAATGAAAATAGCTATACAAATATTTCTTTCACTATCATTAAGATTGATATTTCTTTGAAAGTACTTCCAAAAATTAATATTATTACTTCTCCACAAATATATTTAAACAATTTATTAAAACATCATGTTTTCACGCTTGGCAGAAATTACCCACTACACCGGGCATACAATGACTCCACTCACAGAGAGCTCTTTCAGCTGCATAAACCCCTTAAATAAAATGTAGTCTCCTGGTGTGTTACACACCATATATAGAGCTCATCTTACGATATATGGTAGATTATGACCTTCTGTATATGACCTTTTATTTTGCTTCCCCTTTCTACAAATATATTTGGATGTATGACTCCGTGTATGTATTTTTTCAACTGGCTCTCAATTCCTTAAATTAAACATGGTTATGCTCCATCATATTTAAACGACCTTCTCAAACCTATTGTTCCATCACGTTCATTACGGTCAACTATGCTAATTTCCAATACGCCCCTGGTCCCCGAACCAATACCCGTTACGGAGATCGTACTTTTGCTTTTGCAGCCCCTAAATTATGGAACAGTTTACCAGTTATTATTCGTCAATCCCCATCTGTAGATTTGTTTTAAGGCAAGTTTGAAGTAATTTTTGTTTAATAGTAATTTAAAGGGCAGTTTTGTTTAAGAAAGTTTTTAATGATCTGTAATTTTATTATTAGAATCATGTATTGTTATTGCTGTATGTTTATTTTACGTTGTACCTTGTTATGTTAAGCGCTTTTGTATTAGGCGCTTTATAAATGCAATTTATTATTATTATTATTATTGAAAGAAGTCATGATTTAATAGTTAACATAATTATCCTAGTTTTGTGTGGTATGCTCATAATTGACATACATTGAGTGTAACACCCCAGGAAATGAGCCAAAACCTGAAGGTGCTACATCAACAGAGATCAACTTTTCACTCGGCTGTTTTGAGCCACCAACCCAACTCAAATATGTTCTGGAATGCAGCCATGTTGAAAAAGAGTGACCAACCTGTACCTAATTTCCATATTCACAAAATCCATATATAATGAGCTCATTTACATATTTAATTAGATACTAAACTGAAATTTGTATTTTATGATAGCACTTATCACAGGTAACTATCATATCATATTATAGAAATGGAGAAAACCAATTCACGCATATTAATTAGCTGGACTTAGTCGTTTTTTGTGATTTTCTGAGTTTGTGGTTTAGAATTTTGCTCAAAATGGTATTTCTGAAGAGCTTTGTACAAATATGGTATAAATTACATGTGTAATTTTGATATCATTTGACCTATGAAAAGTGTCTTCTGTCTGTTATTTTTAGTTACTTATGACAATTAATATCAATTTTAGGGGCGTTCAAAGTAATTGGTGAAATATCAATTTTGGCAAAAAATTGCATTTCGTTGCAGGTTTTCGACGTGTTATGCCTAATAACATGAACATCAAAACACACAGAAAGCCATTGGAACCCACACGCATCTATCAAAATCGACACACAAATTTAAAAAAACAAAAAAACATGCACACCTATCAAATTCTGAAAACAGACATATATCCAAACCCACCCACACCTATTAAAAACCACACACATATAAACACACACACACATATAAAAAAACCCACACATTCTTCCAAACCTACACACACCCACACATATCAACATAAACGCGCACACACATTCCTCATCTACTAATGAGTCAATAGCTAATGAATAACAAGCAATACGAGATTGAACGAAGGGCTCCAAAGATCAGCTCTGAATTTAAAAAAGAATATTCGACCAACTTAACATGAAAAGGGATTTGGAACTGATTTTAGAGGCGTAAGCCTGCGTTCAGAACAACCCATGAGTAAGAATACATCGTTTACATGATTTACTCTGAAAAAGTACTTACTAAACATGTATGTTATCGAGGTAAAAGGTAAAAGCAAGAAAATATCGTAAATTAAATATTTTGTTAAAGAGTAATACGTTTATTACTTGATTTGCTTGATCTTATCGTTGTCAAGTTGACCTCGAGATGCAGATACAACTGTCTTTACAACCAGTAGGAGAATAACTACGTTGACCTGAAGTAGAAATAAATGTATACATTTCTAAATTTTCCTGCTAATGATGAAATTCGTATCAATATACGTTTTATCACACACACAAGGAAAGCATCTAACGTTGAATTACTGTATTAAGGAATTTTCTAATTGTTTTTATTCTGCAGGCGATCATGCGTAAAAACAAAATTGTATGAAGATATCGCGATGCGACAATATATAAACGTAGGCCTAAAATTAAAAACATGCATACATTATGAAACCTTACGAGATTTATATTTCGATTGAAAACTGTGCCTATTTTCCATTGAAAATTTTCCTTTACACACTAAGCAATAAAATAAAACGAGCTTCTTACAAAATTGAACTTCTCTTTCATAATGTAAACTTATAGTTTAAAGTGCGCATTTGCAGTACTTCCACAGTTTGAATTTTAGATTTTTTAATCAAAATACGGCAGGTTAAAATATTTGCATTTTTAATATTTGAAACGTTTCATCTAGTGATTGAAAGTGCTGCTATGTTTCAATTTACAGTGAACATTTTTTACTTTGTTATTTCACTATGCTCATTCGAAATTAAAAAGGACAACCAACTCTTGTAATAAATTCATTTGTATAATGGCAGAAAATTAGAGAAACAGCATTTCTAAATTTGGAAATAAATCGAACCAATAAGAAGGGAGTTATCAATGTTTGAAATATGAGATTAATAAATCTATGCAAATCTCAATTTTTATATTTCTTCATTGGGTTGTGACGTAGCCATGTACAACTCTCTCATTTGTCGTGTACACATAAAACACACAACAAAAATCTGTTTTTGTCCTAGGAGCCTTTTGTCTTGGGGGCACTAGTATGAGTGACATACTCTTACAATACTGATACTATATTTAAATAAGTTGACATTTTAGCCATTTTTTGTATTGAAACAAATAAGAGGAAAATTGCCCGCCACTACATTACAGTGACATGGCCGCTTTAGCCATTTTAAAGTGCCCATACGCATAACGATAACAACTTTCAGAATATCATAATTTTTTTCTTTTTTCGTACGATTCGGTTCAAACTTTTACTGGTCTGGATCTCTGATTTAGTTCCCTTTCTTTATACTAGTTGTTTGTTGAGGCTGGTTTCTTAGATTTCTTAGAATCTGTATAGCATCTTTATATAACAATGTGGTGTAAGACTCTGATTTGCATATTCGCACAACTCTCAAAGAACAAGATATTGTGCAAAACAAAATATTTTAATTTTCTAACCCATATCAATATATTGGAGGAAATTACTTAACTCATCAGTGAAGGGTAATCATACTAATATTTATGCTTTCTAAGCTTCCGTACTGCAACAAAAAATGCATACTAATACCCCCAAAATAACAAATTAAAACAAATATTTAAAAAAAATCCCAAAATATTTTAAGTTTCTTACGAGTACGATTGCTATAGCCGGGCCGGTGAATGCCCAGATTGTCCCATCTGTTGGATTCAGCCAGCAACTGTATTTCAAAAAAGAAGATAACAATAGAACATTTACTTCAATATGCACAAATTGTAATTGTTTGCTTTCGTTTTGGGTACCTTTGTAAACATTTTACACTTGAACTATGATATTACAATGCAACTGATTTCCGTGAAATATCATATATATTGATAATAATAGTTTTTTTCAAACAATTATGCTCACCTTCGTCCATAGCCATAGCTTTGATGCCTTACGCCTCCAGTTATAATGAGTATCACGGCTGGACCACCTGCGAAAGAAGGAAACATTATGATATATTGCAAATGGCGGATGTGATACTATGATTATATAGGTAAATTAAAGCTAAACTAAATACGTTTAACGACCCAATGACTGTAACGATTTCATCATTAGCATAATTTTCAGTGATAGTGGGTATTGCTCTGACTTTATCAGCGTTAAAAATGTCTTTGATTTGAACTTACCCTACCGTAAAATGCCATTGAGCAGTTTCAAATATCTGGATGATATAACGATAAAGCTTTACGCCCTATTCGATGAATGTTCATTAATGTTCTCAAATATTAGCAGTGTCCACTATCTAATCATTTATTTAAAGGTATAGTTGAGTTCTGTTTTTGGACCGCAAATGACTTCAAAGTGCATGGTGATTGCTCTTTTTTCTTATCTTTGACATTTCTAGTATTCTTTTAGAGCCTAAAATTGCTGTAAAGATAAATGTAGGCCTCAAAATGCGTGAATTTAAATTGAAAACGACCATACCAATTCAGCTCCACTTTCAAAAAAATACGGTGATTGATTAAGTTATTAATATTAATAATACACGGACCGGCTGGTTGTGCGTATTATAACCAACACAACAAAGTAAATAGAAAGCCAATATTGGTATTTGCTGTAATAAAACGTATGAGGCGCTATCTTGTTTTTCAATGGCTGTTTCAAAATTACCAAGTATTTGTAGGGCACCACAAATATTAGAAATTGTTATATTTATGGATGTTTCAGCCGTCTCTGAACCGATTTTGATCGAACAAATATGATTTTGTCATTTAAAATTGTATATTCTTTTACTTTTGACACTCAGATTTTCATGATCTCACAAAAATATAATTTGTCTAGCGCCCTCTGCAACTAAACTCAACTACCCTTTAAGCTGAGTGCTGTCCTATGATGCCATAAAATACAAATGTGAGGATTACCATAGTCAAATCTTGGATGGTCATAGGATTGAGATGTACGCCCTTAACGTTCAATGTGAATCGATGGTTTTATAGCCTTATCACTGTTGTTATGAAAAGCAAATATAGATTTGATTATCTTTCGATACAGAAATATGGCGCCAGATTAATGCTGTGAGTGATTATCCTCAACTTACCCCATCCTAATATTCCATAAACCCAAGTTCGAGGATTACCAGAGTCAAAAACTTGGATGATCTGACGATAGAGATGTACACCCTCGACTAGCATCCAAAACATCATTGCTAGGGAGAAGTAGAGCAAGATGAAGGCATATGCCTTGCATGTAGGCTATACAAGATATTTAAATAACAGATAAGATATAAAGTGGGGAAATTGAGACGCGTAATGGTATATATATGGAAAAAACTATCTTAGTTCTTTTCTTCAATTCCTTAAATCATTTAGGTAAACTAGAAAAATTACTGTGAGGAAAAATCATATTGGCTGTGACGAAACCCTTTTTTTGAGGAATGGTTGGGAGCAATATAGCGATGATAAAATAGACGAGTATATCTTTTTCCAAAATGTTTGCTAAACCATTCTCGACACTTGATTCAGTTCTATAAAGGTTTATAAAAGTGTTCTATATATATAATAATTAAAACGATTGAAATAAAAATATTTCAGGTTACACTTTTTAACCATGATCTGTTCCAAGTTTATTCTTCAAATCGTGAAGATGTGAAATCTCAAAGATTGCTATTTCAATTCCTTTAATCATTATTTGTTTATTACCACCACGGAGGATTATCCAATAAACATTAATTACTTATACATATATATATATAGGCCTATATACGCAAAATGTGAAGAAATTAGAGAGATAAATATGTTGTGTCGCGTTTTAGTTGTTCCTTCTGAATGCCTTTCTTTCATAGAAATAACTGCAAATTTTGCAAAAACTGTCTCTGCCGGAAATCAAACCAAAATCTTTGGCTGCGTACGCCAAATCCGTTAACAGCTAGACCACGGAGGAGGGTTATGTGGTATTTGGCTACACAACTCACAACCATACTGGCGCACTCCGCATTTATTATAGTGGACACTATTTGAACATTTTCAAATAAATATTTAATATAACTTAACTTTCATATATCAAATAAAGGGTATTAAGCTATCAGAATCATACGATTCATGCTTGAAAGATCATAGCAATTATACAATGAGTGGGTTTATGAAAGGAAATTAAAAAAATGGGGAATCTGACAACTCAAATGTTGATGAGTATTGAAAACATTTAATGGCTCGTCCACGACCTTAGGTGGACAATTACAGGCGTCCTGACAGTGCTTGTCAAAACTATGCAGTTCTGAGACTGCATCTGACATCCAGAGCTCAACCCTCCTCATCGTTTCTCATTCCTTGTTTTTGTAAACTGTTGAACATAAACGTCTTACATATGCACATGTTCATTAACATTTGAATAGCTACTTGATCTATTTTTTGTTGTCGAATTTTTCCTAATCAGACCCTCTAACCATTAAAGAAATGTGCCCATCCAAGCGTGAAAATTTGAAACTTGATCTTAACTGCTGTTGGTAGAGTTTTTTTTTATTTTTATTTGAAATATATTACTGTGATATTTTTTATTAATGGTTTGTATATAGAGATTTTTAAGATGAAAGAGAATCTGTTCTTTTACATTTCTAAACAAAATATCAATTTTGAGTGTATTACTTGTAGCACAGGGCTAGACTAAGGAAAACAAGATAGCCTTCTAGGAACCTCAGAATATTAAATAATCAAACTTACCTCAATTTCAATAGGATTGATGCCGGACAAGAATGTGATATCGACAACCAGAATGGCGACCATCAGGTTGACGTGAATTATAACACGATCAGCTGTCAACGATCGTCTATGTATGAAGTGAAATTTACAGTCGAAGATTTAATACAGAGAATTTTTATCACAATTAAGGGAATGTATGTACGTTTGTTGTTTACTGGTTTATTATGCATGTTATATCCATGGGAAAAAGGAGAAAACAAAGATGCTTAATTCACTTATTTTTATTTATAGATTTTAAATGTAAATTTGTTCCTTGGACCTACGGGGATACAAGATTACAATACAACTCTGTAGAAGTTCAGCTAGTGGTTACAAATATCACTTTTAGAGACATATATGGGAGCACGGTATCATGCTTTACAACCTAAATCCTGATTCTCCATACGCACAGTGCACGAAGTACTACCTTCTAGTATGTGGGAATCCAAGGTTTCATTAGACGTAATTATTTTCATTTTAAACAGAATGGAAATACCACAATAAGAAGAAAAAAAAAACTTTTATAATGAATAGAAGAATATTCAGTGCGTTTAAATTTTCTCTATGCTTATTCAGGATAAATGCTACGTCATTTTTTGTCTAAAAAGTCCATTTAAGCGGAAATACTTCCCTATCTATTTTACACTTGAATTATGATACATCAATTATCTAAATTACCTAAAATATACTGGGTTAACAATTCATATTATAAATTCCTTGATATTTTCACCTGAGAATAAAGAACGTAATCAGACTGATAACGAGTGACGTCACGGATAATCCAAGGCCAACCCAGGTTAGAATATCACTGATGATATCTCCATCCTGAAACATATTGTTCAACAAAAAGCTTTCAACGATATTAATACTCCGTATATATAAATGATATGTATATTTTCAAAGACATTTTTTGTTGTATAGACCTTATATCCCTAAGTCTTTTTCACTGTTTTTTTTCTCCTCAATATATTATTTGGAGTACACATTACCATGAATTATTATCATGAGAAAAAGGCTTTAAAGGTACTATGTCCCATTTGCAGGCCAACAAATAAAAAGGTTAAATTCCAACGGCATTTGAAAGATAATACTAATTAAGAAATTCCCTTAAAAAAGGGGCTTGAAAATGTCTTTAAGTGGGAAAATAACGAGTTGTCATTTCGACTTAGGAGCTATAGAGCCAGTAAATAATTTGTACCGAATGGTCGTACGTTTTATGCTGCGCAAAGATTCAATCAGTTTAATTTTGGCCATTACAAGAAGTTGGTTTATTGATGAGGAAAAATACTCATGTCCCCTTTAAAGCTTATTTTTATGTATGTCATTACAAAAGAAGAAAAAAGCCAGTCAATCACTCAAAAGTGTCTGACAGTGAAGTCTAGCAAGTATGCGGGTTTGCTTGCATAATTTGAATATTAGGACACTGCTAACGTTTATATTTCACAGATAGGACATACATTACATATCCATAATTCCTGCAAAATTCTGCAGCATTTGATGTTGGCTGCAAAGGGACATAGTATCTTTAAAGAGGAGCACATTTTAGAAAAAATAAGACATATTTTCAACTTTTGAAACCAAGATGCAACTTAAAGGGATAGTTGAGTTCTGTTGCAGAGGGTGCTACAATTTTTTTGTGAGATAATAAAAAACTTAGTGTCAAATTTGAAAGAACATAACATTTAAATGACACAATCTTCTATGTTTGATCAAAATCAGTTTAGAGACGGCTGAAATATCCATAAATATAACGATTGCTACTATTTGTGTACCACCACAAATATTCGATAATTTGAAGAAAAAAAAGCCGTTGAAAAAACGAAATAGCGCCTTTTACGTTGTATTTCAGCCAATGCCGATGTTGTTTTTTTCGTAGGTTTTTTCGTGTTGGTCATATTACACACAACCAGCTGGCTTATGTATCGTTATTTTTGATTAATTAATTAATAAACGGTCACCGTATTTTTTGGAAAATGGAGCTGAATTGGTATGATCGTATTTGGCAAATTGCACGCATTTTGGGGTCTAAAATTACCTTCATAGCAATTTGATGTCCTAAAAGGGCTTCGAAATTGTCATAAACAAGAATAAGAGCAATAACCATGCACTCTTAAGGCATTTGCGTTTTAAAAAACAGACCTCAACTATCCCTTCAAGGTAACATTTCATCATGTTATTAATACTAGATAGAATATCCTCACAATTAACTCGCCAATTTAACATTTATACGTTAAATGATAAACAAAAATGAATTCATAAAAACGCATTTTATAATTGCATCTCTCTATAATTATCGGCTCTTTAACCTAATCAACTGTGGATGGATAGTATTTTTATATTTCATTTACGTTTGTAAAATAATGACAAGCCCAAATATATACATCATGGTTCTATCTTACCAGCTCACTCGGCAGCAAACTCACGAGAATGGCAAAGCTGGTCATGTGATCGCAATAGCATGACGTCACATTCACGTTGTCCGTCGCGATTTCTTGACAGCCGGTAGAATTCCAATTTCTTAAAAAAACGAATGTAGCAGACGAAACAAGTGACTTGATCAAAACATATTACTTTATTTTGTTTGGATTAAATTATGAATTTGTTCACTGTGACGGTTTACAAAAATAAAGTCAGAATCTATTACGCTCCAATATTAGGAGCACAGTACATAATATAGTATTTTGTGGTTGACAAAAGAACAAAATGAGCGAGAGTGCCAAACACTTCACCAGAAATTGATGTAATTCTTGCAAGTCCATACATTGCTATGGTAATTGTTTATTATTATTAGAGCAGAAAACGAACACTTTATTTCATATTCTGAATCAGTATTTTTCTTATTCTCTAGAAACAAAAAACTTTTTATTTAGCTTTTAAAAAATTCAAGAATAATGATGTGGAAAGGGACAATTTGTCGTATTCCATTTTACTTCATTTCAAAATTAAAAAGTAATGTAGTCAGAGAAAAAGTTCAGTTGCATTTTTGTAAACATATTAGGTTTAGTGTCGTTTAACTTCAAAAGAGTGAATGCAAGCCATATTCTCAACATAATCACACGGACCTTTGAGAATCTAAAAACATGATGAAGAACAGAGAGAATTACGATTTATCAAATCCTATAATAGCAATCCCATAATCCCTATATAATCTGGATATTATATCGCCCTAGGAATGTATTTTATTCCCTTTTAGCAGCAAAAAATCTCCACTTCTGAATAAATGAACCCTTGAGGAATGATAATTATATGTAGTGTAAAAACATTAATTTATTACATTTAGAAATCAAATAAATAGCAAGATATTAAAAAAAAATCAAATTCTTATAATATGATATTATTGCAGTCAAAATAATACCTGGTCTTTATATCCCAGAAGCTGCATATTGGTGAAAAAAAATTCTGACCGATCATCTGCAGTAAAGTAGGAGGCAAAGTGATGAACAAATGCTATGATACACTGCTGGTCATAATGGTGGAATAATTATTTTTACCCCAGTTTATGGAATGATTTTGACAATGATTTATTCCTAATAGATCTCAATAATAGAAAACATTCTTAGATTTTATTGAATAATAGTTTGCGAGTGTTTGTTTAGCGTGATGTTAAATGTTATTTTAATCAACGAGAGGACCTAGTAATGCAAAAGGGCACTAATATAGCCGATCGACACGGTGTTTATCCTGGGGCTTCACAGTAACGAGGCCATTGCTTAGTCCCTAAAGCATGATTGTACGCAGCGGGGGCTAGGGTACGCCGCCCCCCCCACAAATAAAAACAAAAAGAAAAAAGAAAATGCAATAAATTGTCATTAGTTCATTGCCCCCCCCCCCCCGGTCCCCCCACAGGAAAAATCCCTCTGTAGGACCATGCCTTGAACTATAATGCATGGCCCTACAGATGCATTTATTCTGATTACTGTCAGTGTAAAATTGTATGCAAAGAAACGAATTTGAATTCACGGAAGACGCTATTACGTAGTTGCGAATCGTCTCGCTTTAAATTGAATGTAAATTTTACGAAAAATAAACACATTTTAATTCGAATGAGAATAAAATGTTTTTGAATGATCGTTTTAGGAATTTAAATGCTAAAAAACGAATTTGAACGAAAAATAACAGCTGGGAGACAGAATCGGCGAAATTAAATGAACTTAATATGAATTTGTGTGGCCAACTTACTAAATTGACCGAGAAATCCTATATTAGATAATTTGAAAAAGCCGTTGAAAAAACGAAATAGCGCCTTTCACGTCAGAATTCAGCGACTGCCGATGTTGGCTTTTGTGTTGGAATTTTCGCGCTGGTTATATTACGCACAACCAGCTGGCCCATGTATTGCTATTTTTAATTTATCAATTCATTAACGGTCACCGTATTTTTGTTAAAGTGGAGCTGAATTGGTATGATCGTTTTGGCTAAATTTCACACATTTGGGGGTCTAAAATGACCTTCTTAGCAATTTTAGGTCCTAAAATGGCACTAGAAATATCAAAGATAAGAATAAGAGCAATGATCATGCACTTTGAAGGCATTTGCGGTCTGAACAAACAGAATTCAACTATCCCTTTAAGAGATTTTTGTTTTTTGTTTTTTGTATTAGATATAGGAAGAGACTGCTTTTTTCTGAAAATATAGTAATTTCATGTTATTGCCAAAGCAACAACTATTTTCTGATAGAAATATGATAATGAACAAGGAAGTCCACCCTGGTATGAAATTCGTGTTAATAGAAGCAGAATACAAAAACTCAAACACACATTGGCAGCTCTATAACTTATCTTGCAAGGTCCCCTTCAATTTGCCCTGGTATTGCACTGACTGTATTACGGATTTTCCGTACAGATCAGTGCTGTATTACAAAACTTCAAAATATTATTTTGTTTCTAAAAGAAAAATGTCCAAACGTGCATTTACCCTTAATATAACTATTGCTAAATAATAAGATATTTCTATATCGCAAATTGCTTGATGCCTTTAAGCGGTTTGAAAGGAAAATATTTGATAAGTAAAGGAAACAGAAATTGCAATACTAATTAAGTACGTTAATCTACAAAAAAAATAAAAGGCAAAGTTTAAAGGGCTATTCAGAAACAAGACTTAAAGATATGTGTTTTTGGCATTGTTTTAAATGTATTTAAAGAACTGGCATTGGGAATTTGAAGGGGGAGATTGCTCCAAAGAAATTTAGCTGCATAAATGAAAGAACGTTCACCGTATTGTTTTTAAGAAAATAGTGTGAGAACGAAAGAGGAGAGATTGAGAAGCAGATCGCAAAGTTCGGACAAGAGTGTATCGAGGAAGGAGCGAAACCATGATAAGCCTTGAAAGTAAGGAGGAGAATTTTATAAGTGATGCGAGAAGTGATTGGAAACCAGTGAAGTTTGTGCATAACAGGGGTATTGTGAGAAGTACGATACATTGCTTTTATACGACTCCTGTATGAAACAAATCTATTCCGTCATCAATATTTTAAAAATGTAAGGTTAATAAAATGTTATGTACAGAGCAAATTGTAAAGGAGCTCGCGATACGTCTCAATATCGCCAATTTGTGTTTCACTGGTGACAACTTTAAAAATGCATAACTTTCTTATTATTGATCGGATACAGCTCAAACTGTCCCTAACCGTGTTTCTCTCTTATTTGTCTGTATTAAATAAGACTGACTGAATATCAAGGTAGAATTTCCTTGAATAACCAATATTTATTTGGCAATCAAACCATTAAATATAATTTTTTATATGACATTTTTATTATGTCTGTCCGTTGCTTCATCATGTTCTGCATATTCAGCTGTTACCGTGGCAACAGTTATTCTCAAGCGTGACCATGCCCCCTTGTAAATATAATGTTAATTAAAATGTAGCTTCATGTAGCTTCATGTAGATATATTATTGTAACATTTACTATATGCTTCTATCTATATTTTTGAGAGAAAACTCGTTGACATGTCATTGTTTCTGGCAATTACACACCACCAACAAAATAGCAAAAAAGCGGATAAGGATTGCCGAGTTTTCTGGGTTACAGAAAAAACAGCCGGAAATGAGAATAGAGAAGCATTTGTCTAAAGGTATAGGGTACTTTTGCGGTAAAATTGATCCGTGCATATTATCATAATTTTCAGAAAAGTATACCTACTCTGATTTATGCAATATGATGTTGTCATAGCCACTTTTAGGTCAGGCAAGACAATTTCCTTATAAAA
Organism: Strongylocentrotus droebachiensis; assembly: GCA_035222895.1. Classification (NCBI taxonomy): domain Eukaryota; kingdom Metazoa; phylum Echinodermata; class Echinoidea; order Camarodonta; family Strongylocentrotidae; genus Strongylocentrotus; species Strongylocentrotus droebachiensis. Next base: position 108,373 of record JAVYIG010002467.1, on the reverse strand, counting down.
ATAACTTTCAATGATCAGGATTTTGATAGCTATCTATAATAGTCCGTGGGCCAGAGGGGGCTACCGTGCACCCCCCCCCCTATGATCCTACTTTTTGGGTGTCATTTTGTTCATTGGGATCCATAATATCAGAAAAAAGATGTTCCCAAGAAAAAAACTCATTTGGACACTGTTTTTTTGCTCCTTATTTGAAGATATGTAAAAATGTCAGTTTTTCGTGTTTTGCACACTTTCTTAGGGTTTGTGAATTATGTGCTTACATTTTACCCTGTTTCTCAGCAGATATAACTCTAATCTCCACCAAATTTATAAACAATCTTTGTTAACTATACAACAATAGGTAGACAAAATTATTTTATTTTATTTTATTGTCTTCAATTATTAATGACGTCATAGATTTGCATATATTTTGATATGCAAATTTCTGTCTCAAAACCTGTCAAAATCACCTGAAAGTTGTATTTTGTCTGCTTTTACCATAAAATAAGTTTTCAAACCCCCTAATTTGTTGTAAAATTATTCATTGATGTGTTATCTGATGTTTCCTGCAAATTTTTTTCAGTCAACTCATGTAGACCTTGTTTTTCCCCCATTATTTTGTATGTAAACATATCAGTTTTCCGTGTATTATACATTTTCTTAGGGTTTGGGAATTATGTGCTTACACTTTACCCTGTTTCTCAGCAGATATAAGTCTAACCTCCATCAAATTAATAAACAATCTTTGTAAATCATACAAAAACAAGTAGACAAAATTATTTTAATTTATTTTATTGTCTTCAATTATTAATAACGTCATAAATGTGCATATATTTCATATGCAAATTTCTATCTCAAAACCTGTCAAAATCACCTAAAAGTTGAATTTGTCTGCTATTATCATATAATAAGTTTTTTAGCCCCCTAATTTGGTGTAATATTATTCATTGATATGTTATCTGATGTTTCCCGCAAAAAATTCAGTATCAGTCAACTCGTATATGCACCCCCCCCCCCCCCCACTTATTACAACAAGTACATTCTGTATTTATAATGTACATTTAATCCAGGTTGGATAGCAACTCCTCTGGTACAGTCCACGAATCACCAAGTCCTGCCAGAGGTTTGACAAATTTGTTGCGTTGCTGCAACAGTTTGATTGGCTTGACTTTGCCGGTTCCTTTAAAGGCGCTTGTGGAGTCACAGCCTGAGAAAGCATGTATTTCAAGGAGTGCTGGGCAAAACTAGTGACATCCTTGAGCCGCTGCTTGTTGCCTCTCCCTGTATGGAAGAGTAATGTCTGAAGTGAGATGAGCGTAATAAAGTCATATAAAAAAAATATATCGCTGTTTGGGCTTTTGATCTGCACATGATCACAACCTTGCTCCTTTACCGTATTGGCAGTAAAGGATCACGCGTGAATCTGTTTCTTCTTGGGTTGAGTTGAGAGATGGAATCTCAGAACACAGTGTCTCTCTCCCATTCTGAGAAGTGAGAAGTTGGGCTTCTCCTTCTTTGATGAATATCATCTTTTCCCATACAGCCTCTAATAGCCCGGCTCTTAGCCATGTCGTGGTTACTCCAGACATCCAGAAGAACTTGAATAAGTTGTTCTTTCGTTAGGAGCTGCTTCCAGTCAGATGGTCTTTTGGTCTTGCCTCCTTTAATCATTATCTTCTTTGCACACCCACGCCGTGTCAGTTCACTTGACTTCCCAGAGTCTGGCTTGTACATGTCTGTGCTGAAGATGACATCGCATTTGGACAACACTCCATTGTGAATTTTGATGCAAATATCGTGGAAGTATGCAGGCATCTCTTTTAGGTAGTAGAAAACAGCATTACCATCTTACACTACCAAGGAATTGCCAGTGGTTGGAGGTTGCGAGTTCTCTACATCCTTCTAGAGATAGTGTAGGCCCTTAAATGTATCTGTCTTAGCAAAGAAGTTGTTCCAATGTTCCAATTGAGTAGAGAACAGTGATCAAAGAATTCCCGTAGATCAAGTTGGCTGCCTGAACTTTGTGTCTTTACCATCAGCTGGATAGCAATGTCCCCTTGTTGCTTGTACTCTTTTACTTTTCGTTGGGATGTTTTAAGCTTGAATTTCATTTTTGTCTCTGCTATGGTTTGAGCTTCAGTTTCTTGATGGGGTCAGAGAACGATGTTTTTTTTCTCTAATCGCTCTTTGATGAACATCTCTTTCTGGTCTTTCCCTGTGGTAATTGCATGCATGACATCTTTCTCAACCTCAGCTGGAACGCGGGCACCGGAAGAAAAGACATGCAATCCATTCTTGTCATCAACATCAACATGATTGAGGAAGCTTTTCACATCATCTATGGCCTTTAAAAAAAATACACATCCCTCACTTTTCCTCATCTGAGTTGATTGTTGATCTCTGTGTTTATTTCCACGGTGAGCATCAAACGTCATATCTGCATATGTTCGAGCCCACCTCTGATATACACTGTAGTTCTCAATTATGCCAGAGACACCGACACCACTACCACCCCCACCGCGAGATTTGCCATGCTTCAGGATTATCTCCTCAATTGTCTTGTCGACAGCACATCGGTTCCCTGGAATGAGCGACCTGGCAACACTAATTGCACCTCTTTCGAGCAATGTCATGGCACCAGGATGTGAATCTTCAATGTTTACCAAGAATACATTAAGGTAGGTCAGATATCGGGAGTAATTGTGACCAGGTCAGGTATAAGGAACAGGTAGTGCAAGTACAATGGACAGTCATTTTCTTTCACAGACCTGATCAATGAAAGATCAATCCAAACGCAATCAACATACGACATCAAAAATTGTGCCGTCTTCCCAAGAGATCGACTTCGAACATCAGCTTTGAAGCTCTCATATGACTCTATCAACGCCTTCAGATCTGCATTAGCCACAACCTCAGCAAGCCTCCCCTTTGTTGGTGATCGAATTAGCTCTTGGAAGATATTCTTTGACTCCTCAGCTATACCAACAAGTGCATCATCTTTTCCAGTCATTGACAGGAACTCATAAAAAAGGAGCCTTTCTAAGCACTCCACCATTGTCTTGTGACAATGCAGACTCCTGTCGCAGTTCTTTCCTGTTATGACGTCTTTCATAGACCCAGAAGGCATGAGACCAGCTTCCAAGAGGATATCTTCAAGTCCGGATCCTTCCATTTTCTTTCCAAGCATCTTGGAGTATGCACAAATCAAATGGAAAGTGCTAATCAACACAATGTGTTTCTTGTAATTTTATGGATGACTCCAAATGAGAGGATATGCCTTCATGCACACGCCCAAGTCAAATGTTGTTATGACATAGTCTTGGCCAACCTCGAGGCTTGCTTCTTCTGCAGCTGTCGGGCACTCTTGGATTGTATCGAATTCTGTTATGGGATATTTTATAACAGGATAGTAATCTATGGTCGTCACATTTGAAGGCACCTCCCATGTTACTGAGACAAATCTAGCCCAACCTGGAAGCTCTTGACCTGTCTCTCCACTACTTTTTCGGACAAGCATCCACGCCAGGGGCGTACGCAGGGGGGGGTGTTTTGGGGGTTCAAACCCCCCCCCTTTGGTATTTTTATGTATGTAAACCCCACCTAAAGAAACCTAAAACCCCCCCCCCCCCCCTTAGGTTTTTTTTTTTTTTTTTTTTTTTATTATTGAAAAAAAAAAAAAAAAAATTATACCCACGGCTAACCTAAATAAGGTGACCTTACCCCCCCCCCCCCCCCAACGAAAAAAATGTCAAATTTTGAAATTTCGAGACCAAAAAAAAAAAAAAAAGTGTCCGCTTACCCCCCCCCCCCCCCCCCCCCCCCCCCCCCCCCCCCCCCCCCCCCCCCCACTGAGCGACTTTTCGGCTGGCTGAGTCGTTGCGATTTTTTTTGGACCTCCCAAAAAAAAAAAAAAAGTGTCCGCTTACCCCCCCACCCCCCCCCCCCCCCCCCCCCACTGAGTGACTTTTCGGCCGGCGCGATTTTCAAATTTTCGGGAGCAAAATATTTTAAAACCCCCCCCTTGAAAAAATCCTGCGTACGCCCCTGATCCACGCAATATCATTTCTGGCACATTGTTTGAATGCTTTATATCAGTTGACATAGCAAGGTGGAAGAGGACCTTCATGTTCAATAGCCAAGGAAAGTTCTTTGGTTCATGTAGTACTTCCGAGGGTACTGTGTTATTTGAAGATTCAACTGTCTCATTGTTAGAAATCTCCTGCAGCATAATCCCATGGGCTGTGTGGACAGAGCGAGACCCACTTAAGCTTGAAATATATTGGTTGAAATCGTCAACGTCTGAATGGAAGACTGATGGCTCCACGGGATGGCGGACTACCTGTCTAGATAGAATACCGAAAGTCTACTGTAGCGCTTGTGCTATGGCAGATTCAAGCTCAAGTAAAAATGAATAGCTTTCTGAAAGAACAAGGCGATTCATGAATGTGATCAATTGAGCACTGCGTAAGAGATGTCTCAGAGTCATCCATACCAGAATATGCTTAGACATTTTCCACTTTCCATTTGTGGCTGCCCTACATATATCTTGCCCAAGAGATATGACAAGTCTAGTCACTCTTTGTGATGGTCGAGATGGATTTCCACTCACAAATGGTTCAGAAACTTCTCTAGCTCAGTGGAAATCTGGTCATCTATACAGGCAATGGCTTCTGCGGTTGAGGGCCAGGTATTTCATCACCTACAATTTAATCTACATATGCTGGCAAATGCTTTTTTTGTGGGCTACTTTATTGTTCTCTGTTTAGCTACTTCATCGTATTTGTCACTTCTCCATTAATCTGGTTCTTAGTTCGCCACATATTTCTTCCGACAGTTCTTGTGATATCTTGCTTCTGCAGCAAACAGATCAACTTCCATGATTCTCAAAAGTAGGTCTTCATCACCAACTCTCTTCGCAAAATCTACAAAATTTTGCCACCACCAAAATCTAACACTGGTGACTTTCTGTTGTCCAAGAGCTTTTCTACTTTGATTGAATTTGGGCCTTCCTTTTTACAAAAGATACAAACAGGATTGAAGATGACTTCATCAATTATTGAAGGTTCTGTGGCATCAGATAAGATCTCTGACAGTCGATTGATATTCTTCGTAAAAAGTTGGTAGCACTCCCGATGATAACCATGCACATCTAAAATGTCTTCAAGAATGAGGATGCATGCTTCTTCCATTGCTAATTGTGTCAAGTTAGTTGAAATTCGTGAAATTGTACCCCGTATACGTTTGATCATTCATTTGTATAAACAACAAAACTATATTATAGCATATAATGGGATTAATGACCGTAACTGCTGAATAAGTTGGCTTTGTCTGATCCCCCCTCTTCAGGCTGATACTATAAAAGGAAACAATGATATATGTGGTAATATACTGTATTTGATTTAGTTTGATGTTAACAAGCTAGCCCCAATAGTAATTGAATTACTGCTTATTGAGCTTTTGTTTTTTTTTAAACAGGAACTTTAATTTAATGTACATTATACATACAGAATGTATTAATCGTAATATGCGGGGGGAGGAGGGGGGGGGAACAAAATTTGCAAAAAACATCAGATAACATATCAATGAAAAATATTACACCAAATTAGGGGGCTAGAAAACTTATTTCATGATAATAGCAGACAAAATACAACTTTTGGGTGATTTTGACAGGTTTTGAGACAGAAATTTGCATATCAAAATATATGCAAATTTATGACGTCATTAATAATTGAATGCAATAAAATAAATTAAAATAATTTCGTCTACTTGTTGTTGTATGATTTACAAAGATGTTTTATTAATTTGATGGAGGTTAGACTTATATCTGCTGAGAAACAGGATAAAGTGTAAGCACATAATTCACAAACCCTAAGAAAATGTACAATACACGGAAAACTGACATATTTACATATCTTCAAATAAGGAGCCAAAAAACAGTGTCCAAATGAGTTTTTTTCTTAGGAACATCTTTTTTCTGATATTATGGATCCCAATGAACAAAATGACACCCAAAAAGTAGGATCATAGGGGGGGGGGGGGTGCACGGTAGCCCCCTCTGGCCCACGGACTATTACCCTTAGAATGAAATAGATATACAAAGACAATTCTAAATGTTTGTTTACATTTTCCCCATTATATCTAAAAAAATCAAAAAAATCTGACATAACATTCATTGCTATGGCAACCACCATATGCACTTACACATTTGTTTTATATTTTATTTAGATTTCAGTTAAAGGATTTTTTTTTTTTTTAAATATCAAACGCTACAAAAACGTTGCCACAGCGACAAAGTCATTACAAAAAAAAAATAACCTTCAATAATCAGGATTTTGATAGCTATCTTACCCTTAGAATGAAATAGATATACATAGACAATTCTAAATGTTTGTTTACATTTTCCCCATTAGATCTAAAAAAATTATTAAAAATCTGACATTATATGCATTGCTATGGCAACCACCATTTTCGAGCCCTACCATGACCCGGGTAGACTGAGATTTCGGATTAAAATCAAATAGTAAAAGAAAAATGGCAAAAAGTAAATTCATGTTAAGCTCCCAAACAAGAGGGAGTCGCACATGAAATCAGATTCTACAGAAAATTGTAAGCACATCGTAATGAAATATATTCCGTCTGCATTACAATAAATCACTTCTCTTATACCTCTTTCGTGATGTAGAATTAACTCAAACTAAAAGTGTCTAGCGTGATAGTCACGAGTCTATTTGTATCACCTGCCTCGTAATTATTCAAATATTAAATATATACATAATTATATATATATATATGTATTTATGTAAAACTAGTGGTACGCGGACATTCTGTCGGTATATCCCCGTGCTACGCGGGCTTCCCGTGCTACGGGGACACGTATATGTCCCCGTAGCGCTTTCACTTTCTGACGGCTCCAGTTCTTGAATTTATTGATTGCCCTTTTATACCAAGTTAGCAGGAGTAAATTGTAATTTAAATCCGCTGGAAATTTTACTGGAAACGCATTTTCCTGTTTTTAAATGAAGTTTACAAAATAGTATTGATCTTGCCAAAGATCATGACGGACTCTCGATTTCAAAGGCAAAAGCGCCAACTTGCGTTGAAATGTGAACAATCTAGGGTAGCTGCCTAGGCCAGGGCTAGCTTTAGGAAAACTCGGTAAAATTTTCGTACAGTATTGATTTTCGCCTGATCGAGCGACCAGGATATGCGACTGCGATGCGCGCCATATGTCTTAGCTCCCTGGCTCTATTACCATGAACATAGTAAAATTACATTGAGGTTTTTATAATTCGAGCTTGAAACGTCCGGAGAAGCCGATGTTTAAAAAAAAAACAGTATGTGAAAGAACTTGTTCCTTACAGTTTTAATTTGAAGGCTTTTTCCTCACACTTTCCAATCTGCTTGGGGAAAGAGATATTCTACTAATTTGAATAAATCTACACCGAGCCTTAACCAAAGATATAAAGGATATCACTGTAAATTTAAGAATTTCACGATCGAAACTATTTTCGAAAAATCAACTCAGGAGCAGTTTTAATACCCTCATGTATTTATATCCTATATACATTACGTTTGGATTAGGTAATACATCATTGTCATGTTCGTACATAAAATTAGGTGAAGCACAATGCTATTGATTTGCCTTCAGTTGTTTTTTTGTGGCGTTAAAATGAGTTGATTTGAAATACGCGATTTTAAAAGAATGAATTCTTCCCGTTTTGATCATGATTTCTTAGTGCGGCAAAATTGAATAGACTGAAGAAAACACAATGGTACTCACTGTAGAGTGCATAAGAGTAAAGTTGAAGGGAATAGACACCAACTCCTGACCAATGAATACAACTGCCGTTATGATATAACTTGCAACTCGAAGATTGACATCATTATTGCCGGTGGTGGCGTTGTTAGCTGTCTGGTTATTAAGGAATTCAGCAAGACGTGCGAACGTAACAATTCCTATAATGACAGGCTGCTGGTGAAATCTATCTGCAGAGGGTGTAAAAATCAATTTATAATCTAGTTAAGTTCAATCAAATCGTTAGCAAGGTTAAAATATCATCTTCCTAGAAATATTATGATTTTCGTTAGTTTTTATGATTGCAACTGTTTTATATCATGACCCATTTCATACTAAAAATACTATGAAGTAACCTGAACCGGGACAAGGGAGAAAAAGAAAGACTACAGAATGGTCTTGTCGTCAACACAACAAATGATGATATTTCAAATGCGTTTATTTGTCTTTAACATTTTTTTCATTAATACTGAACTCATGTGTATTGATGTAGGTGAGAATGAGGGTGTATATGGGTTTGAAAGTGAAAGAAAATTCGTTTTTAAATTGATATTGAACAAATGTGTATTGGGCTGGGTAAGAATATAGCTGGTCGAAGTTTGAATTTAATCTTCATGAGTACCGGTAGGATGCAAACGTTGATGTGGATGGATCGGTTAAATTAGAATGTGTGCGCTTGTAAAATATCGTCTGGACGGAATAATCCCCAGGAAGCGAAGCGTGAACACTATTTTGTGCAGATTAGCAACTCTAGTGACCGGGTTAAAATATTAACAAGGCAAAGGGCTTCAAAACTTAGTTATAAGCGGTATAATGATTAAATATTATCATCATTAATTATAAGCATTCTTTTTCTACATTGAACTAACCTCTACAGGTGTGGGTGGGTTATGTAAAGAGAATGAGGCTGGGTGAGGGTTTGATCATTGAAGAGTGTATAAACGTCAAGTGGAAAGAGCATTTTTAGTGACATAAATCGAATGATTAAAAGCATATTTTTTTATCCATGTCTTCATGGGTCAATGTCGCTCTTCAAAAGGTCCACCGTTCATTAGGACCGCTATTCATAAATACTGCTTTTCATAATTTGAGAAAAGGCCGATCAGTCCGACCACGCCTATTCGGCACACCCACCCCGAAGTATTTCCTTAGTGCAAGTACATATTACCAACAATTCTCGTCCAAGTAGTTCATAGATGGCGTAGCTTGTGTGTGTTTCACGGGGGTGGGGGCGGTGGGGATGAAGCAGCATTGACATCAAAGGGCTCAACTATCATGTCTCTATCCCTCAGTAAAGGGAGGAACCGACACTCAGAGAGACCATATTCAAGCTTTTCGAAAATATACAACTTTGCACGATACATTTTCCATACAAGTAAGTTAGATTTCAGGATTAAAGCCAAATAAAATACGATTTTGTGACCGTAAGGCATTATGCGAACGGTGGCGTCCCCTGTATCTGTCTTTTTAAAATTATATTGTACGTTTTAGGTTTATTATATTAGGTTATTATTATTATTATTATTATTATTATTATTATTATTGTACGTTTTAGGTTTACGTGTTAGGTTTATTATATTGTACGTTTTAGGTTTGATAATTATATAGAGACATCCCCAGTAATCTAGCTAATATATTTCCCCTGCTACAAAACAGAGAGACATATAGTGCAGCGGCTTAGCAAGAAAATTTTGCACTTTATGAGAAAAGCATGAAACTTCTAGCTTAGTTTGCTTTCACCATAAGATTTATTTTCAGATGTGGAGGGAAGTCAGATTTGACCTCTGATGACCCTGAGAGGTCAAATCCAAAATGGCCGCCAGTCCACATGGTCTAATGTACAAACACGCTTAACTTTAAAACCAAATAGTCCAGAAATAACGTTTAAGGTGTCATTTCCAACTAAATTGGGGATGCCAATTCATTTGGTTATACTTTTGAGATCGCCAGAACTCAGGGTGTTGCATTTAGGTCAAGGTCAAGGTCAAAATTGACTAAAAATAGCAAGTTTTGAATGGTTAAAAAAGGTTAAATCTCATTTATTTGTCATTTGTTCTCCCCTAGGTTTTCAAATTTCTTTAGGAATGGTTCCCCGGCATAGTCCCCCAGCTTAATCCCTTTCAGTTAGTTTATTTCACAGTTTGATTGGACCTCTGATGACCCTGAGAGGTCAAATCCAAAATGGCCGCCAGTCCGCATGGTCTTATGTACAAACGCGGTAACTTTTGAACCAAATAGTCCAGAAAAACATTTAAGGTGTCATTTTCAACTAACTTGGGGATGCCAATTCATTAAGTAAAACTTTTGAGATCGCCAGAACTCAGGGATTTGCAATAAGGTCAAGTTCAAGGTCATATTAGGCCAAAAAAGTGTTTTGTTTGTCATTATTTCTTAAAAATAATAAAAAAGACCCATGTACCACCACTTTGACTATCCAGGGCCAAATTTTATAGCGCTGCTTATCGGCCGGTTCTCTGCTTACGTATGAGTTCCTTCTTTATATCACTGCTAACCGTAAGCACACGAAAAAGCATTAACCTTACGCTGCTTACTGGGCGAAAATTAATTTTGTAACAATGCAAATCCATTGTGAACGCGCAAGGTGGACGCCTTGTTTTCTTGCTAACCTGCTTAAGCAATTTTGTCTGCTACAGTTATAGCACGAACGTTTGCTTACCGATAAGCAGCTTTCTGAAATTGGGCCCAGAAGACCAACAAAGCTATTCCAAATACGACCTAAAACCTGTTCATACCCAAAGCTATAGATATCCACATGAATTTAGCACTGTCCACAACTTATGAATATCCTAATGGTAACGATCAAAATATAACAGTCTCCAGAACAAGAGCACAGTTCAGTGTACGGGAGAGTGGTCCAAAGAGGCAGCCACCCATTTGTTTCGTTTGTCCAGCCCAAGTAGTCAGATGGCTCTGGCATCTCTGGATTCTTGGCCAATATCTGGTTCCAACAGTTGACCTGGTAGCAAGTGCGCTTGATGTGCTGCTTGAGTGCTGCCTGGGTTGGAGGAAAGTTCTCCAGGTTTCTAGACTTCTGTGCGAAGAGCCGTTTCCTGGCATCATTCACTATCATGCTCTCACTGGTTCGGTCGTATCAACACCACAAATCGCTCTGGCAGTAACATTGATCCTTCATTGAGGCTCACTAGGCAAGGAGTTCACTGAAGGAACCATTCACCTCTGGGAAAGACTTCTAAGTTTCCCAGGCAGTCTTCTTTCCTCTGAATTAATGCAGAAACAGCACATCCGGTGAACGCATGAAAGAATGAGAGATTCATACATTGTCTCGGACTCATTGTGGCAACTATTTTGTGCAAAGCTTTGTATCGAAGGCTTGATCTGACACCAAAAGCGATCCACAGCATCAGGAGCTGTCTTGCTGAATGAAGCCGGCCAGTACAACCGCATCAGTACCAACAGTACGTATGGTTACCCTTTTACAACCTTTTTGCACAGCATCTGCCACATGCAGAAGTAGACGAGTGTCAGCCTATCCCCTTGCGAGCATGGGGCAAGGCCTGCAAAGTGTGACTCAGCAAGATACACTCAAAAAAATGTAGTGCTATTTTTAGCACTTGGAGGGCTATATTCAGCACCTTTTCAGTGCTCGCATAGGGACTGCACAGCTAGTGCTATTTCAGCACAAGTGCAAGTGCTAGTTCAGCACTAGTTTAAGTGCTATAGATAAGCACTAAAAAGTGCTAAAAAACACTTCAAGTGCTATGAATGTTGGGCAGGTGGTGCTAAATAACCCCACAATCTACTCTGAATAGCACTAGTAGTGCTAAAAAACTGCACAACTTAGGTGCAGAACACAACAGTTTTGTAATGTTTAGCACTACTGGTGTTATATGTTTTAGCACTCCAGGCGTTATATTTCATATATAGTGAAATTATGCAATTTTGTCACACTCACACACAAAAAAAAGACAAATAAATGACTTTATATATATAGTTGGTATTTTATTAACAGTTTAACCAAAAAACACTGTTGCAGTAAAGGCACATGTTGACAAAGTTCTGCAATAAGCCAGAACATATGCCTATGTGGTCAAGGTGGATGTCCTTCGTCATTTACCACTTTCAACTCTTACAGGAAACATTTATTAAACCAACATCCACAAGAAGAACCTGAACCTGAAGCTGTACAGGGTATGGAGGGTCTAGTTGATGCTGATTTGGGTGTTGCTGTTGGTGAAGTGCATAATCCTGCAGCAGATGATGCATTTGATGATGATGATGATAGGATAGGCCTACTACAAGAACAAGATGGAGCAATGCATAATGACAGTACAAGCAGTGGCGTAGACAGGTTCGTACACCTGGGGGGGATGACTCAGGGGCGGATCTAGCTTTTTGCTAAGGGGGGGTTGACCAAAATAATGACGATGCAGAGCATCGTCCACGAGCCGCGAAGCGGCGAGCCGATTTTTTTTGGGGGTGTTTATTTGAACCCCGTAAGTGATGTTTTCCTGGCATCTATTAACACAATGGAGACCATAAAAAGCAGTGCATGATAACGTCTTTTTAAATCAAGTAACAGTTAAATACACAGTTATATCCAGAGTTATCATGTGTTTGGTTAAGTTACCAGATGATGTGAATATCTTCTCACAATATTTGCACTTGAAAGGGTTTCTCTCCAGCGTGCGTTCTTTTTTCTTTCTTTTTTTCTTTTTTTGTTTTCTTTTTTTTTCCTTTTTTTTTTGTTTGTTTTTTGGGCCGCCCAAGGGGGGGGGGGGTTAAACCCCCTAAACCCCCCCCCCGTAGATCCGCGCCTGTTTAATCTTGTGGTTATCTTGTGGTTTCCAAACCACAAGATAACCACAAAATACTTTTCTTTATTTTCTTTTTTTTTACCGTCTGAATTGGCTTTCACCGTGTGAATGCGGCTAATAACAATAAACACAATTACAATAATGATGAGGATTATTATTATCATCATCATAATTATTATTATTATTAATATTATAATTATCATTATTATTATTACTATTATTATCATCATTATGACTTATTAAGTAAGCAAATATCATTCCCCAAAACCTGGGGGGATGATTGTACATGCCATCCCCCCCCCCACCTTGTGAGGTGGGGGGGATGCATCCCCCTCATCCCCCCCCCCCCCCCGTTGTCTACGCCCTGAGTACAAGACACTATGAATATGACAGACAATGAAAGCGGACAAAATATACAGTTCCATAGGTAGACCAAGGAACATCCCTTCACTGCTATTATGTAAAAATGTGTAGAACAGGTGTCACATGCATATTCACCTGTTTTACACATTTTACATAATAGCAGTCAAGGGATGTTCCTTTGTCTACCTGAGGAACTGTATATTTTGTCCGCTTTCATTGTCTGTCATGTTCATAATGAGACCAGCTGCATTTTTCATTGGTTCTCTTTTATCAAACACCAACATGACCCATGCTATGACAAACAGAGTGTTATCTGCTGCAACAGCTTTGAATACTGATGTTGTTGACAGTTTAAGGAGCAAAGTTATTCAGACTTTTGAGGCCTTGGGTATTGACCTGGAGAATGAAGAATGTAAGAATCTCTTAGCTGAATTTGATTCAAAAACAAATATTCACAAGGTAACAGCTATTATACTAACCGACCAATCAGATCAGGTTATGCAGTCAGCACTCGATGTTAAGTGCTGCATATTGTTATAGCACTCGTTTTCAGCACTCAAATATTCAGCACGTTTCGGTTTCCTTGTTAAAGTTAACCCGTCAAGTGCTGATTTTGGCACTTCAAGTGCAGAATCTCACTCAGCACCCAACATTTAGCACCTCAGTTTTTTGAGTGAGCAGAGTACTCCACTTCCATATGTTGCATACAGTTCCTTGCCTTGTGGTAGAGGAAGGTGAACTTCTTCGCGTGACAGGAAAAGTAACAGTTAGGTTTTGTTCTCATTGACTCGAAGGAAGTCCTTCCAGCTTTTTGGCAGCACAGTAGAAGGAGCCACCTTTTTCCTGGTGCCCTTTTCCCTTTCCGGCCTTATTGAGGCTTTCGTGCTAGCAGGTAAGTATACACCCTAGCCAAAGTCGATGCGGAGGCTTTTCCCGAGTTGAGCAAAGATGTATGGGGCAAACACTCTTTCTCCATACTCTTGAAATGTTCTTTATGTTCCAGGATTGAGCATTTGAACCACAGCTTCACCACCAATAAGTATTGCTTGGGCCACAGGTGCACTACTGTTTTCGATACCAGGCAGCGAAGTAGATCTGCTTTAACTCCAAACAGCATTTTCATCCAGTTAACAAAGCTGGCGGGGCTGCCTGGTATTCATGGGAGAAGAAATTGTCCATATCTCCATCCTGTGTCTGACACGAGATGTACATCTTCGAAAAGATAACTTTGGCAGGCTGCCGACTAAAAAAGTGGCAACTTGTTCGTATGAAGTTTTTGTGTGACAGGTGTCGTACACTGCCCTAGCCTTTCTGTCACAAACTTTGTGTACTGCTCCTCACCTAGGGTCTCAATCCTTCTCCCCGTTTCAGCCACTTGGGTGTCCATGATATGTCGCTTGTGGGTCATTCCATGTCATATCACCCAATGGTTTTAACCCGACCATTTTTGATTTTGATGAAACTTTGTGTACTTGTTGAGTGTGATCTCACAGCACCAAATCCAAAATTTTAGGTCAATCGGGTGAGGGGTTTGGGAGATAAGGCCCACCAAATTTTGAGATTTTTTCAAAAATGGGGGTGGCGGGCCTACCTTTGAACCCTTGTATTTCGGGACCTAATGGGTCAATCTTCACAAAATTTGTATTATTGGAAAGGGTATTCAATAAGGATTCCAAATCTGCCGCCATTTCGAAAATTCGTACATGTTGGGGTACTTTGACCTCTTGACCTAAAATTTGACCTTGAAATTGACCTTGTGGATCACGTAAACTTGACAACATTTTTCATGAAATGCAATCTCTGACATGTTCACTAAAACATATAAAAGTTTCAGAGATATAATATTTTTTGTTTAGGAGCAATAAGGATTGAAAGTATCCATACTTACAGATATTCACAATAAACCCTATTATAATGTATACAATACATGCAATATGCACAGTACAACATACATGTACATCTTCAACATGCTTTTTTGTTCTAGGCATATCCATTCTAAGTTCATATAGGCCTAAAGGGTTAACAGGATGTACGGCTTTAGGCCTCTGAGTCGGTTCTAGGATAATTACCCCCCTGGAAAACTAACCCCCAGGAAATGTCCCCCCCCCCCGAGGAAAATTACCCCCCGAGGACTATCACACCCATAGGACAATTACCCCCAGAAAATTACCTTCTAGGACAATCTGTCCCCCCCCCCGCGGACAATTACCCCCCGGCCAATTACACCCTAAGACAATTACCCCCCGGACAATTACCCCCTAGGACAATTACCCCCCTTTATTCGTTAAAGGGGAAGTCCATCCTGATAATAAGTTTGTTTTAATCAAAGCAGATTTTTGGGGGGGAGGTAATTATCCTTGGGGGTAATTTTCCAGGGGGGGGGGGTAATTGTCCTCGGGGGGGGGGGGGATAGATTGTCCTAGGAGGTAATTTTCTGGGGTTAATTGTCCTCTGGGTGTGATAGTCCTCGGGGGTAATTGTCCTCGGGGGGGGGGGGGGTAATTATCCTAGAACCGACTCAGAGGCCTAAGTCTTACATCCTGTTAACCCTTTAGGCCTATATGAACTTGTCATTTTATTTCTATTCAAGTACTGCTGACATTTAGAATGGGTATGACTAGAACAAAAAAGCATGTGGAAGATGTATGTTGTACTGTGCATATTGCATGTATTGTATACATTATAATAGGGTTTATTGTGAATATCTGTAAGTATGGATACTTTCAATCCTTATTACTCCTAAACAAAAAATATTATATCTCTGAAACTTTTATATGTTTAAGTGAACATGTCAGAGATTGCATTTCATGAAAAATGTTGTCAAGGTTACGTGATCCACAAGGTCATTTCAAGGTCAAATCTTAGGTCAAGAGGTCAATGTACCCCAACATGTACGAATTTTCAAAATGGCGGCAGATTTGGAATCCTTATTGAATACCCTTTCCAACAATACAAATTTTGTGAAGATTGACCCATTAGGTCCCGAGATACAAGGGTTCAAAGGTAGGCCTGCCACCCCCATTTTTGCAAATATCTCAAAATTTGGTTGGCCGTATCCCCCAAACCCCTCACCCAATTGACCTAAAATTTTGGATTTGGTGCTGTGAGATCACACTTAACAAGTACACTAAGTTTCATCAAAATCAAAAATGGTCGGGTTCAGATTTTTTGGGTGATTTGACATGGAATGACCCTTGTGCCAATGACTAGTAGGTCTTGACTTTGTTCTAGAAATGGATTCCCCATCTCTGTCAGTAATGTCAGAAGTTCCTTAACATCCCTCAGGAATGCTGTCTGCACTCCAGGCTGCTGGTCATGGTGATGTTGTCTAGTGTTAGCAGAACCGTTATTTTGCTTTATGGCCTGTTCCTCAAACTATGTAGTTATCCTCTAAATTACTTAGAAACCAAATAAAACACCAAGTAACTTAAAAAAACAACTTACTAGTATTATTGAGGAGTAATTGAAAGGGGCAGTTTTCCTGACTTGAATTGAGGTTTTTGCCGTTTTGTTAGCTGCCCACTGACCATGCTATGCATATGGTCAGTTACAAGACAAATAATGGTGTGGTGCTATAATTAGTGAAATAAACTAACCGAAAGGGATGAAGATGGGGGACTATGCAGGGAACCACTCCTAAATAAATTTGGGGACATAAGGGAAAACAAATGGGAAAACGTTTTGTAAACATTCAAAACATGCTATTTTTTAGTCAATTTTGACCTTGACCTTGACCTAAATGCAAAGCTCTGAGTTCCGGCGATCTTAAAAGTATTACCAAATGAATTGGCATCCCCAAGTTAGTTGAAAATGACACTTAAACGTTTTTCTTGACTATTTGGTTCATAAGTTAACCGTGTTTGTACAATTAGACCATGCGGACTGGCGGCCATTTTGGATTTGACCTCTCAGGGTCATCAGAGGTCAAATCAATGTGTGAAATAAACTAACTGAAAGGGATTGAGGTGGGGGACTATACAGGGGAACCATTCCTTAAGAAATTTGGGAACAAAGGGGACAATAAATGACAAATGAATGGGAATTTATTTTGTAACCATTCAAAACATGCTATTTTTTAGTCAATTTTGACCTTGACCTTGACCTAAATGCAAAACCCTGCGTTCTGGCGATCTTAAAAGTATAACCAAATGAATTGGCATCCCCAAGTTAGTTGAAAATGAAACCTTAAACGTTTTTCTTGACTATTTGGTTCATAAGTTAGGCGTGTTTGTACAATTAGACCATGCGAACTGGCGGCCATTTTGAATTTGACCTCTCAGGGTCATCAGAGGTCAAATCTGACTTCCCTCCACATCTGAAAATAAATCTTATGGTCTAAACTAACTATGCTAGAAGTTTCATGCTTTTCTCAAAAAGTGCAAAATTTTCATTATATGGGGAGCTTATCCGCTGTACTAATAACACACACATAGTCCTATCGTAATTGTCCCCCTTGTAGGAAATCTGGCTTCCCCTCAACTGAGATCCAAAGTTATGAAAATTTACTTTGGTGACAAGACGATATATTATGTGAAGGAAACCATCTCAACCCCCCCCCCCCCCTTCCCGAAAAAAATAAATGTCCGACATCTGAATGCCAAAGTCGTCATCATATAGGCGTAGACGGCGGGGGAAGGCGGGGGAAGGCGCTGGGGATATTTCATAATTTACAATTCAATTTTTAATTTCAAATTGTATTGAATTAAATTCTCAAATGTTTTTTAACATTGGCTAATACATTTCAAAGTTATAGCGTAACATAGATAGGCTAATTGAGTGTAAGAGTAAAGATGACAATAACCAGGAATGACACAAAATTGAACTACTGCTGCATGTCTCTTCTGCAATATAATACAGGGATAACAATAAATTATTTTACTGGACATCCGTTTTACATTTTTTTTCTTCTCTTTTTTCTTTTTAAATAAAACAAAAAAAACAAAAAATTAAAGATATGCAACATGAAAGTAAGACAATATGCTTTATGATTACCAACCTCTGCTAAGAGATGACCCCGACAATAAGACCCTATTTCAAACTCGTGAAAGACAGTGATACCCCTTTCAAACTGGCGTGATTTTCATTGGATGTATCCGGACGCATCCGATAAAACGGCCACTATGAATGGTACACAGGAGAAAAAGCCGATAAAAAAAGCCAATGAAAAGAAGATAAATAGGCGATTAAATTCTCCTGATCAAGAGCGTGAGAAATTCTCCTTCTATCGGCCTGTCTCCGATGGAACGGCCACTGTGAATGGGTTCGGGAGAAAACACCGATTAAAACACCGTTGAAAATGGTCAAAGGTCGCAGTGTACGCGCGCTTTTTCGAAATCAGCTGTGTTTGTTGACACTTTGTTGAACATGCTGCATGCTAGCTAGATGGAGCGCGGGCTTAAATTGATTATTTTTTTCTTTTTTTTACATAAGTGATAAGGTTTGTAAACAGATCCAAGTTAATATATATGATTGTGATAATATATTTATTGAAAATTATATATTAATTATAACAAATGGTCAACAAAGCAATATATTTAAAACTGATTACTAACAAATGTAATGCAAGTCCAATGGAATTTTTGTTTATCGCACACATTGTATCATTTTCACTGAATTTGCACGTGTAAACTTTCGCTACCGTTCGTTCTTTTCATTCTTGACCTCCGGCCAGGGCCCGCCACAGCAAGTGAATTTCACCGGCAGTATAAAAGTGACAGCAGGGAAAGCGGCGGTTTCACCTTTGTTTACATAATGAAAATTCAATCGTTATGTGTATGACTCCGATAGCAGCACCATGAAAGGGGTATCAGTATCTTCTTCAATACTAAATTCCATCAAGATTAATGATATGGTTTTTAAAAAAAAAAGCGAACAATCTATGTGTTTGTTCTGTTGTTATCTATCTTGTTGCATGATAACTCAAGTCAGCCTTACTCTTCGTTTGTTTTGTTACCTTTATTGTATGTATCAGTTGGGCTGTAAGTAATACAAATCACCTATTATATCCGTTAAAATTGCCTTTATTTATTTATCAGGTGGGCTGTATAAAATACAGAGTACTTTTGTTTTAGTTAAAATTATTTATTTATTTATCTTTTTCTTATTTTCTTGTTAGCAAGATAACTTAAGAATGGCTCAATCAAATGCCTTGAAATTTAGCACACATATGTTTAGGCATATGGACAAAGTTTTCAACCTTGACCATGACTGATGACATCATCTAGGCGCCATTTTGTGAAATTTTCTGAAAATCTATAAAGGTTAGTAGCCCCGACACAGTTTTTTTTAGTCTCAAATACATCTTTCTGTGTACAGTGCTTGTTACTTTACAAATAATGGGCCAAATTTGTTATTAATTTGATGACTCCAGAACCTTGCAGTACACACCGATACTTACATGCTACATGGTCAACTTTTTTCTGATCCATTCCACACCTTTTCTTTCACAATGCAATCGCATGACCAGAACTCAACTTTATCTTTAACCTTTTATGAACCTGCATGCATATTTATGTTTACACTCCGTATTTTTCCTGTGTTTGTTCTTTATTCATCATTATATCCTGCCCCCTGCTGCTACGAGGGCTAGATACCCCACCTAATGTTTCAGTTGCGTACCCTGGATAAGATCAGTCGGGGGCAGGGTGGTGGAGCAAGATTTCCAACAAGGAGGACAATTTGCGATAGGATTATATGTGTGTTAAGTTTAATTTTTTGTTGTTGTCACCACTGGAGCGGGGGATGTCTCTATATAATTACAAAGATAAAAGGTAAAATAAACCTACTTTAAATAAGACAAATATACAGGGCTATGTGTCTCTCCCCCCCCCCCCCACAGCTAGGCCATAGCCGTGAGGGTGTCCTCTACCTAACGTTATTATAATTTTGTATTGCTTAATCGGCATATTTTAATGTATGAATAACGACTCTCATTCCTTTTATAAATGTAATGCTTCCTGGGAGAAATTTCAATTATTTAAACATATTTGTGGCTTACACCCAGTAATATACCCCGTATTATCATTAGTGACCCTCACTCCACATTATGAAAAGCGACCCTAACTCTATTTCACGAAAAGCGACCCTCATTTCGCATTATGAATAGCGACGCTCTCCACTTGTTATGAATAGTGACCGTCATTTCGTATTATGAATAACGACCCTCATTTCGTTTTACGAATAGCTACCCTCCCAGTACTCCTATTATGAATAGCGACCCTAATTTATTTTTATGAATAGCGCAACTCATTTCGTATTATGAATATAGACCCTCTCCTCGTATTATGAATAGCGACCCTCTACTCCTATTATGAAGAGCGACACTCATTTCGTATTATAATTGGCGGTCCTTATGAGTAATGACCCTCAATAGGAATTATGAATAGCACCCCTTCTTCATGTCTAAGAATGGAGACCCCGATTTCGCATTATGAATAGCTATCCTGATGAGTACTGGCCTAAATGTGAATTATGAATTGCGACCCTCATCTTACATTATGAAAGGCGGTCCTTATGATTAACGGTCCTTATGTCTTTATGAATAGTGACCCTCTTCCCTTATTATGAATAGCGGTCCTGGAGATATGGGAAGCTGCACGTTATGAATAGCGATCCTTATGAATAGCAGTCCTTATGAATAACGGTCGTTATGAATAGCGACCAGACCCCGTATTCATGACCCCTACCTTTGAATTGGTCATTTCTTTCACAGAAATAGTTTGCGGGCAAAGAGAATCGATCTCCGTTCAGGCTGGTGTTCGTCCATTCAGTAGCACACAAATCTTCGAGTACAGATCGGTATACATGGATATCTAACGCGAAAGTGTTTCCAAGGAAAAGAAATAGATAGAATGTAGAGAAAGAGAAGTGGTTGAATAGGGAAAAAGCATTAGACAAGAGGAAACAATATTGTGGGAGCGGAGAATTGAATGAATGAAGATAATAAGTGGGAAAAGAACACAATATGTGCAACTATAATGATACGCAACTTGAAGATAAGATAACTGAGCAAGTTCCCCATCAAAATATTACGAAGAAAACAAATTAAAAGAATGAAACTCATGAGGGATGTGGAGAAGCTGATTAACTAAGAAAAAATATCTCCATCACTTTTGTATCAAACCAGAACTGTAAAAAGAATTCCTTTAACATTCCGTCTATGATATGAACCACAGTTCAGATGCAGATTCAGATTTCTTTTACAGTTTTAATTGGGAGTGTATAACATCAGCAACATGACAAGTATACATTTCGATTCAGAACGATTATTTACGTAAAGCACAGTAAATAAACAAATGAATATTTATTACTTTTACAAGAAAATTATTATCATCATTATAATTTCAATCATTACAAAAAAATGCGCTTTCGTAATGTATACCGTGTGTCTCAAAAAAAACGTAACACTTTTGAAATGGTTGCCAAATTGAGCATATATAATTTTATGAAAAAATGTTGATATGTATGGAAAGCTAAAGGACCAACCTTTCATATGATATGAAAAAATTGAAAAAAAAATCATGCTTCGATGAACAGTGTTCACTTAAGTTAGAGGTATGAAAATGGGCCTGCGCAGGATTTTTCCTTCCAATTTTGGACAGGTAAGTTACTTTTAGCATACAAAATAAGTTTGATATGAGATATTCATGATCGATGGATTAAGAGTTAAAAGGATGTTTTGAATACCAGTCCTTTCTCTCTGTCATTTATCAATCCCCAAACACCACCCCTGCCACACACACACACACACACACACACCAACTTCCACTCCCATCTTATTGTATCATTGATCTGGTAGATGTGAACAGGATGAAGGAAGAATGGGAAAATGTTAAATTGAAATACCGTATTCAAAATCATAATTGACATTATGCAACCCACTCTCCTCCCCCCCCCACAACCTTTTCCCATCCCATCACCTACCCCTTGCCTTTTCTTTATCAGTTTTCTTCCGTAAGTTTGGTGGATCATCAATCACATTTTATTCAGGTTTTATGAATGACCCAAACATGTAATAGCTAAGTACATCATTCATTATGCATTGAAAATACCAGAATTCGAGGTATTCAAAATATCCTTTTGATTCAAAATATCCTTTTGATCCATCGATCATGAATATCTCATATCGACCTTATTTTGTAAGTTACAAGTAATTTACCTGTCCAAAATTGGAAGGAAAAATCCTGCGCAGGCCCATTTTCATACCTCTAACTTAAGTGAACACTGTCCATCGAAGCATGATTTTTTTTTAATTTTTTCATATCATATGAAAGGTTGGTCCTTTAGCTTTCCATACATATAGACATTTTTTCATAAAATTATATATGCTCAATTTGGCAACCATTTCAAAAGTGTTACGTTTTTTTTGAGACACACGGTATAACATTGCAAATAACCACGGCCCCATCTAACAGAGAGTTGAAAGTGATCCGAATCAATCGCATGTTCTCTCATCAGTCGCCAATATACAATTCCTTTTCTCTTGTGTACATAGTTGCAATTTATATTGATCCTAAATAAGTTGCGATGGATAACCACTCTTTATAAGACGGGGCCTAGGTGTCACATAATCATGCATTCACGTGTAAACTATGCATCTTAGCGTACATCATTGTGAAAGTCACATAAGCATGCATTCACGTGAAAACTATGCATCTTAGCGTACATCATTGTGAAAGGCACATGAAGGCTATACAATATTAATAAAACATGACTTTTCGATGCTCATTGAAATTGACACTTTCCTACCAAGATTACGACAAGTTCCAACCTCATAATTCCAAAGTTCTTGTTTCCTTTAATTTTAGGCACAAAATTATAATGCTGTTCAACTTACTTTTGACATCGATTGATTGTCCTGTACTGAGATTCATTCCAATATCGAAGACGATCTGCTCCAAGATGTCAGGGTTCAAAAGAAACTGAAGATCCTGTTTTAGAAAACAAATGGACGCCATTGTTATGAAGCAAAATGCATTTGTCTCAGTAACTTTATTTGACACACCACTTCAAAATGCGTGATCGTGTTAAAAAGTTGAAAACTAATAATGTTGTGATAAATTTAAGGATTTTTAAGTTCAATGCAAATGCAATAATGATAGTCTGATTCTATTTCTCCTGGTATCTTGTCTCAGCTCGGAATTCGTATTGCAAAACTCTTCCACACATATACACTCCTGCAGAGTCATTCCACTCTCAACTTGACCTAAGCAAAAGAGGATCATGGGGGACCAACATGTACCGATTGGGGAAGTTTTCTATATAGAGGGAGCAAGTTGCTAACAGTAGGACAGTGGGGCTTTAAGGATTGTTTGTTCTAGCCCTGCCAGATGCAATGTGTCTCTGTTAGTTTCCATATCTTTCTATGATATTCTTTTTATTTTCCTCTACACCTGAGTATCAAATGATGTGATTTTTTATAGCCTTCATACGTGGTTGATGGAAGTGGGATGGGGTATGGATCATAAAAAAGTCATCTAGCTCACCTGGATTGACAGGGAATATGGTAAACCCACGTTGTTTCCCATCTTATAAAGACCTATTTCTAGAAATTCCAGTAGGCATCAATCCTTGTAATCAACGTTGACAATGG
This sequence comes from Strongylocentrotus droebachiensis, assembly GCA_035222895.1. NCBI lineage: Eukaryota > Metazoa > Echinodermata > Echinoidea > Camarodonta > Strongylocentrotidae > Strongylocentrotus > Strongylocentrotus droebachiensis. The sequence goes on along the minus strand of JAVYIG010002467.1, from coordinate 84,849 downwards.
CTTCCAGACAACTTCTTTCATAATGTAATCGCATGAAGCTCTGTACACACATACAGCGCATTGTCTATGGCATAGACTTGCAAATGTTTCATTTGTGCTCAAGCATGTCTACCTTTAGCAAAGTTATTATAGATCTGAACCTCCAATAATATCAGCTTATGAAATTGCTGTGAAAAATTATTAGTAATCATCATGCTTTACTTATATGTAGAGGTGACGTGGTAGAGTTGATATGTCACCGGACTGTAGTCACAAGGTCCGCGGTTCAAGTCTTGCCGCGGCACTAACGTCCTTTGACAAGACATTGATCTACATATGCTACTTTCTATCCAGGTGTTAAATGGGTACCCGGTAGGATGCGAAAGTTAATATGGTTAGATGAGTAAGTGTGCGCTTGTAAAAATGATGCCTGGCTGGAATGCTCCACAGAGAGTGGAGAATGTGCATATATGGGTAAGCCTGAATGCGTTGACCGGGGTTATAATATATATCTGTTAAGCGCTTTGAGGGGGCCTGCGGTCCTAAATAGTGCTTCATAAGAAAGAACTATTATTAGTATTAGTATTAGTATTATTATATTTTATTTTCTATTTTTTTAATATATTTTTTTATTGCAGGAATTCTTACCTGAGAACTATGAACATCACAGCAATTGCATGAACTGAAATTAATCGAGGTGTAGATCTATAATACATTTTTCAACCGTACAATCTATTAGAAACGAGTCCCTATATAGTGGATCGAGTCTGAACATATACTCTGGTTAGAGGTCAGTAAAAAGTTACTCTAGCAATCGAAGTTAGGCCTTATCGTCATCAGAGCCATTATATAGGCACTCATTTCTCAATATCGTAAGGTTGAGAAATCTAGTGGAAAGCGGGACAACAAAATTACGCTATCCGGACAACTACATAGTTTAAAATTATCGTTTGTGTACACTGAAAGTGTAAATTATTCTATTGTTTTGTGTCTTTAATACCTTACCAAAGGGCACGAGCACAATAAATTTTGGTCTCAAACATTGGACCTCTCAGTATGGAGACCACTGCTCTGCTACTGAGCTATTGAATTGAATTTCTTTATTGTCATGCACAAAATAAAATGAAGGCATACAAATCGTTTTACAGCTCACATTTGTATAAATATAACAATACATTAACATATCATAGACAGTAACTACAAATACAATAAATAACATAACAATGTAATGTAATTTAACCTCTCTGTTGAGAGCCAGGGGAATTATTTGATTATTTGTACTCCCCTGGCTCCCAACAGACAATACTAACTTAAATAAATAGCAGAAAATGTACATGACAGCAATCAATGTCATATAACATATAAATAGAACAAGTCACAGCAAAGATCTAAAATCAATTATTCATCAATTGTTAAAAATTCCAGATAAAAACTGTTTATTTTGGGTAGCAGACATAAACTAAAAGTACATCATACTGGATGGCAAAGAGGAAAGACAAGAGAGAGAACGAGAGAGAGAAAGGGAGAGAGAAAGGGAGAAAGGGAAAGGGAAAAAGAGAGAGAGAGAGTGGAAGAGAGAAACAGTTCAGTGTGAGATGATGCATATACAATTTCATTCAAAACATTGCTTTGTAATGGCCCGGTCCCACTGGCCGATGGACACAAAACGTATGCATAAAGGACACAGCGGACGAGCAAAATTTCGAGGGTGGCTCCATCCGTTTTCATCCGCTCCAGAAATGGACAAAATTTGCGAAAATTTGCGAAAACAGAACGGAAAATAACGGACGTGGGTAGTATGTAGCGGGGATGTCAAACGGATGTTAATCGGAAGCCTAGCGGATGAAAGCGGATTGAAGTGGATGACAGCTTTGAATACTTTATATACGAGATGCATACGCTTACATCCTTTCTATTTCCGTGCTACGAACGATGTATAGACGTTCCATGTACCTTATCTTTCCTCCCTCTTTCCGTTTTCAGCTGCAGCGGATGTGAGTTGCGAGGATGCCCAGAGGATGCAGAGATGATACAGCAGACATTTAACGGATGATAACGGACATAGAACGTTTGTTGCTCGTATTTGTCGCGGATTTACATCGTACACGGCGGAAGTTCATCCGTTCTAAAAGTTGTGTGCAGCTCAAAACTTTTTGCGCGGATGAAATCACAGTGGACGGATGCTCGATGGATAGAGCGTATGCAACACGTATACAATGAGTTCACAACGGATGCATAGCGTTTTCCAACGGATGGCAAGATTTGTTTACGTTTTACATCCTCTTTGCATCCGTAAGTGCAGTGGGACCGGGCCTTAATAGACATTGCACCTGTGCTTAGTACTGTTACATTTATGAAACACTGCTATGCATGCCAAGAAGTACAAATACAACTGTATGCTAGTACATGTACAGTACATATAGATGGTAGATACACTGTACAGTTGAAAGAAGAAAATTGATGCCAGATAGAAGAGGCTAGAAGAGAGACAAGAAGGAAAGAAGAAGAAAGAAGAAGAAAGAAAAGTGGAGAAAAGGAAAGAGAGAAAAGAAAGGAAAGGAGGAAAAGTGAAGTGTGAGATATTGAAAATATTGTTGAATTAAATTGAATTGACGAGTCCACATGTCACTTACAAACTACCAACCACCTCCCCCTTGACCTTATACAAGCCGACCCATCTTCACCCCCTGTACTTCCAGGATATGAAGAGACAGACAGGGAGAGAGAGAGAGAGAGATGTATGTAGGATAGAGAGAGAGAGAGAGAGATAGGTTCGCTCAATCTTTTCTTAATGCTATAGAAGCCCTTGGGCTCCGACAGCATGTCCAGGGTCCCACGCACCACGCAGGCCATACACTCGATCTAGTTCTCAGTAGAAAATCTGAAGATATTATTTCCCACGTTACTCTTTTGTCATCTCTCCCATCTGATCACTCTGCCATCCTTTCCACCATTAATCTCAAAGGGCCTAAAAACCATAAAAGGAAGGTGAGCTTCAGAAAGCTTCGCGACATCGACTCTAACTCCTTTCGTCAGGACATCAAACAGGTATTGACATCTTCTCCGTGTCCTTCTTGTCCTTCTGAAGCAGTTTCATTCTATAATGACAGTTTGGTTAAACTGATGGACAAGCATGCCCCTCTGAAAACTGTGACTGTTACTATCAGACCTAATACCCCTTGGTTCTCTGATGAGATTAGGGAGGCCAGGCGACATAGGCGTCGCGCTGAACGTCGCATGTTAAAGTCAGGCCTGCAGATTGACAAGGAGCTGTATCGTCAGGAATGTGAGTCATACTACATTCACATCACCGATGCTAAATCGCAATACCTGAGGAATGAGATTGCCAATGCTGACTCTAAACAGCTGTTTAACATCGTGAAGAAACTCTCCACTCCTATTCAGTCTTCTATTTATCCTGAACACTTATCCGATTCTGAACTTGCCAATCAGTTCAGTGAATACTTCAAGAAAAAAATCAGTGATATTGTGTCTTCCTTTGCACCTAATGCTAATAATGTGCAGTCACACGTCCGACCTCCTGAGAACTCGCTAAATTGTAGCCTGAGTGGGTTTATGCCAGTGACTGAAGTCCAGCTTCGACGTCTAATCAAGTCTACTCCACCGAAATCTTGCAGTCTGGACCCTATTCCAACTTGGCTGCTCAAAGATTGCCTTGATGAACTGCTTCCGGTCCTGACCTACATCATCAATGCATCATTGTCATCGGGTGTGGTTCCTCCGACATTCAAAACGTCACTCGTTGTCCCTCTGTTGAAAAAGCCTAACCTAGACTCAAATGTCCTTGGCAATTACCGCCCAATTGCCAATTTGCCATTTGTGAGCAAGGTCTTGGAAAGAATCGTGGCTAACCAACTCATGTATTACGTGGACAGTCACCATCTGCTCCCTGGAAGTCCGCATACCGCAGCCTCCACTCAACATAAACTGCATTGTTGAAAGTACTCAACGATCTACTCCTTGCTGTTGACAAGGGTGATGAGGCCGTCCTACTTCTTTTGGACTATTCCGCAGCGTTTGACACGCTTGACCACACCGTGCTGCTACATATCGTCTTGAAAATGACTACTCCATCTCAGGGACTGCCCTGCAATGGATCAAGTCATATGTACAAGACCGTAAGGTAATAATCAACGGGACCTGCTCAGCTCCACTTGCTTTCAGCTGCGGAGTTCCTCAAGGCTCCGTCGTCGGCCCTCTGCTGTTTCTTCTTTACACTGGTCCTCTCGCAAGAACCATCACTCGTCATCAGGGTGTGAACTACGCTATGTATGCAGATGACACTCAAATTTATTTAACTATGTCACCTCGTGGTAAAGTCGATGCTGTTAATTCCCTAAAAGATTGTCTTTTAGACATCAAGGTCTGGTCAGCCAATAACAGACTCCGTCTTAATGAAAACAAGTCAGAACTGATCCATTTTTCCTCACAGTTCAGGAGCACAGTGCCTCTACCAGTTCTGACAACCGACGAGGGTGTACTAAAGACCTCTGAATATGTTAGAGACCTGGGCATCACATTGGACAAACACCTTACTCTTCAAAAGCACATCAAAAACGTCTGCAAATCTGCATCTTGGGGCATCTACAAAATTGGAAAGATCAGGCGACTGCTCGACAAAGCCTCCACTGAAAGACTTGTCCACGCCTTCGTCTCCTCCCATCTGGACTATTGCAACTCCCTCCTTGCCGGCCTCCCAATTTCTCATATATCTCCTCTCCAGCGCATCCAAAATTCAGCAGCTAGATTGATCACATTAAGTAGGAAATATGACCATATATCACCCGTTCTTCGCTCACTTCATTGGCTACCGGTCCATTCTCGCATTACTTTCAAAATCCTACTTCTTTCGTACAAAATAACACATAACCTTGCCCCTAAATATCTTCTTGACCTAGTCTGCCTTCGATCCTCCTCTTCTGCCAGATCCCTCCGTTCATCTTCCTCCATGCAATTAATTCTCGGCCCACGAACAAAAACCCGTTATGGTGACCGTGCCTTTTCATCGATTGCCCCCGCCCTCTGGAACAAACTCCCACCCCATATTCAAAATGCCCCATCCATCGAATCATTCAAAACCCTTCTCAAAGCCCACCTTTTTAATCAGGTATAGTTTACTGGAGGTGCACACAAGTAGTTAATTACATTTAACTCAATTGTATTGTATTGCATTGTATTAGTAATATTTCATTTTACTTTGTTGCTTTTAAGGTATTAAACATGTTGAATAATTAAAAGTTAGACAGTACCACCTGTGCGCTTAGAAACATCTGTATAAAGCGCCCTATGAATGTAATTATTATTATTATTATTATCTGCATACTTTACTACGTGACAAGATGAAGCAGTCGAACAAGAGAAATCACTAGTAAGCAAGGTATAAAGGATGGGAGAGAGCACACATCCTTGCGGAGTGCCTGTGCTAAGTCGTCTAGCTTGGGACATAACATTTCCAAAACGTACTTGTTGCACCCTGTTTGTCATGAAATCCCTTAACCATTGACATAATTTGGGATTCACAACACTGCTTAGTTTTTTCACCAAGGTTCCAGGAACTATCGTATTAAATGCAGAAGAGAAGTCTACAAAGAGCACCCTAGCATATGTACCAGTTCTTTCCAAATGTTTACAAACTGTATGTAGCAGGTAACCAATAGCATCCTCAACACTCCTGTTCGGTTGGTAAGCAAACTGGAGGGGATCTAAAAATATCTTTAGTTTGTTCAACCAAGATGTTTCTCACAATTTTCTCCAAACATTTCATGACAATAGGAGTGAGGGCTACTGGTCTATAATCGTTGAGTACTTTGGGTTTTGGAATTTTGGGTACTGGGATGATTGTAGCCCATTTCCAGAAACTAGGAATACTAGAAGTATCTAGCGACCATTGAAATAGTACTTGAAACACATCAACAAGCTGTTGGGAACATGTTTTCAGGGTTTTTCCTGACACACCGTCTGGTCCTGTAGCCTTATCAGTTCTTATTGACGCAAAGACTTGTTTGACCTTTTCACCTTTTACAATTATCCTATTATTCACTGGGGTACTCTCTTGTGTACTTTCTTGCGTACATTCCTGACATTGCAAGTTATCAGTAACATTATCGCATGTCTTCAAGTCTGAGTGTGTTCAAAGGTATTTTTATACAATTGCAAAGACTTTCTAGAAATATGTACCGTCTCTAAACAACTGGCTTTTAAGGAGTCATTAACCTTCGTAAAAAGTAGGACTATATAAAAGTTGAATCGTATTAAATGTAATTATTTTTTTTATTCATCAATAAACATTTTTTCCATCTTCATGTCAAATAATAATAATAATATTTAAGATTTATATAACGCTGGTATACAAATAAAGTTTCTTAGCGCTTTACAAAACAAATAAATTGAAAAGTACGATTAAACTAAATATGTAATATGGATCAACAAGAAACGTGAAATGAACATTGCGCTTAATTTGGACGAATTACTTAACTAACAAGTCATAACAAAAACACAATAATGAAAAATGAAAATGTAAAATACAATAATTAAGTAACATTAATGAAACTGCAATAATTATGTACATTAGATAATTAATACATTGCAAGAAGATAGGACATGTGGTTATAAATACGGTATGATGATGGGCAATTACTTTGTGTTGAATAGATAGGTCTTAAGTCTACGTTTAAAAGTGTCAAGAGTTGGGGATTCACGGACAAAAACGGTGAGATTAGGCACGATCTCCATAGCGGGTGTGAGTTCGAGGACCAGCTGATAGTTGAAGATTAACATATGATGGTGAGCGGAGCCTGATGGAGGAGGTTTGCACCTTTGGTGAAGTGAGTCCATTGATGTATGCTGGAACAAGTCCATTACGAGCCTTGTAGGTGAGAAGTTGTACCTTGAATTGGAGGCGCTGTAGAATGGGGAGCCAGTGAAGAGAACGAAGAATAGGTGTTATGTGTTTGTGCTTTATTGTGCGTGTGAGAAGACGGGCTGCAGTGTTCTGGATGTGTTGGAGTTTTGTCAGGTGTGAGCTGGGTCGATTTATCAACAGGCTATTGCAGTAATCAATGTGAGATGTCACAAATGCATTTACGAGGTGCCCAGTAGAACTTTGGTCTAAGTACTGTTTGAGTTTTCAAAACCGAACATTATTTCCTGATATAATGTGCTTAGAAAAGTTTACTCAATGTCTGTATGCACACCAGATGTCGAAGTAGCACAAACAAATTACAGCTGGTAATTTCCCTAATATTATTGGTAATATAACCTTTCAAATGCTCATCTTTTCTTAACGTTTTGTTTACTTATGTTAAAGGGAGTGTAGACTGATGAGACTACGTGTTATTTCCGTAGCCAGACTCGGGGCGTATCGAGTATAATAGCGAGCTTTCTATTTAGGCACCAGACGTTGGCTACTACGCGTGACGTCATATTTATCCCCTGCGTATAATAATAATAATGATAATAATAATAATGGCTTCTTATAAAGCGCACATGTCCGTCACGTTGTGACGCTCCTGGTGCTGCCCCGAGTATGCGCGAGCTTCTGGTCCCACGTTTCCTTCGAAATCAAACGACGGGAGTCGGGGGCAATTTCCGTGAATCCCCGTCGTCGTGAAAACGTCATCGTGAGTGCAATTTCATCGGCATCCCTGATCAATTTTCAGACGGCTCGGTATAAACTAGGTATATTCTTTTAAATTCTTATATAAAGTCATTGTTGTTATTTCATCTTTGGCTATTGTGTGTTACTGTTTATCATTCTGTCATTTTCTTTTTCTGATCTTCCATCTTTTATCTTCTTTCCTATCCTTGAATTTTCTATTGTTTCTCAATTTCTCTTTCTGTCTATTCTTCGATTATTTCTTTTCTTCTTATATCATCAAAATGCTCGCCAATGTACTCAGTTCATCTGCGAAGAATCTCTTCCTTTTCAACAAATACTTATCCATCCTTTGCCTTGATGCATCCAAACTTGGAGCTCCAAAGTATCTTTCCAGAAAGATCATTTACCTTCTTACAAACCCTGGTTTAGTTTGCATTAAAACTTATCTCTGTCTCGGTGCACTGTTTTCTCAGCCATTCTTCTTTAGCTTTTGTGCAGTGGTCGTGAATTTCTCTATCCAACTCTCTGTATTCAATTTCATCTCTGTCCTTGAACTTCTGCCTTTTACTCATCTTTGATAGGATCTCCTCTGTCATCCATCTCTGTTTATTTTTATTTTCCTGTTTAAGTAATGTCTCTTCAGCTGTTTCTTCAATAATGTACCTCATTGATTCCCAAGTGACCTCCTCTCCCTGGTCGGTGCGACTATCAAATCTGTTTTGTACTTTGATAGCATATCGGAGGCGAACATCTCGATTCTGTAACTGTTCGAAATCCACCTTCTGGAATGACATGGCTTTTGTCATCTTCTTTAGCTTACATTGCAGAGTTGCCACAACATTAATGTGATCACTCCTACAGTCTGCATCCGGATATGTCTTAGCTTGCTTTACACCTCTTCTAAATCGTTAATTTATTGTGATGTAATCAATCTGATTTCTTTACCCTAACAGACACGAAATGACAGCCATGCGCTATTTAAGAAAGTAAGAAAACTAGCTGGTGATCGCGAAGGAGAAGAAAAAGCCAGCAGCCAAGAACAAAGACTGCTGCAGGAGATGTTTTGGATAGCTGGAAATAACATTTCAGCACCCATCTTAATACAGAGTTTCCGAGAGACACTAACACACTTCGCAATATACCTGAACCTTCTAATGACACCCAGACTACATCTTTTACCATATGAGAAGTTAAAGCTGCGACCAAGGCTCTAAAGAATAACAAAGCAATTGGATTTCATAATATAGCAGCTGAAACACTAAAAAATGGTGGTCCAGCAATTGCACAGATGTTGATGAAGATCATCAACACTAAAACACTAAATCAACACTAAATGTACTAAAAGGGGGATAAACTTGACCCAGCTAACTACCGAGCCATAACACTGCTACCAGTGCCGGCTAAAGTTTCTGCAGGATGATGCTCAGTAGGATCCAAGAGACAATCGAAGAGGACTTATCGGAAGAGCAGTGTGGATTCCGGAGCTCCAGAGGAACCACTGATGCTATTTTCATTGTCAAGCAAGTGCTGGAGAAGGCCAAAGGGAGACATATCCCCTTTCATTGGAAATTTGTAGACTTCAAAGCAGCATTTGATACTGTATGAGGAAAGCTCTATGGAAGTGCCTTCTTTAGATAGGAGTTGAGGAGAACCTGATTGACCTCATTATGTATACATCGATATATGTTGACATGACTCTAAGAAACTGTTCTCTACGGCTAATCGTCTCTTGAATCGGAAACAGAACTCTCTACTTCCAAGACATGCTGATAGTAACGTACTGGCTCAAAGATTTATTCAGTTCTTCCGCTCAAAGGTTTAAAAGATTCAGGACAGTCTCACAGTCTCACTCATGACTTAACTCCACCTGATCCTGTAACGTCAGCATCCCTCGAGACGATTCAACCTACCATCTCCGATGAGAAACAATCACTGCTGCGTAGATTTCTCACAGATTGTCAACATAAGTATCGATCAGGCATGCGTACCTTCTGTCCTTAAAACGTCACACATTCTTCCTTTACTGAAGAAACCTAATCTTGATTCTGAATTACTAATTAATTACAGTCCAGTTTCTAATCTCCGTTTTTTATCTAAAATAATTGAGAGGGTAGTGTTCTCTATATTAAATGATGACTGTCTCGATAATGACCTCCTTGACCCATTTCAATCTGAATACCGTCCCCAAAACAGTGTAGAAACCCTCCTTGTTAATGTATCCAACTTTATACTCCGGGAGATGGATGGTGGAAAGGTAACTGATAGATACTCTTTGATTTGTCTTCCGCCTTCGACACTGTCTACCACACTGTTCTGGTGAATACCCTCATGTCACTTCGGTGTTAACTGTCATGCCATTCTCAAGCTGTCTTGATAAACGGCTGCCTTTCAGATTTTGTACCACTTACATGCGGAGTTCCGCAAGGCTCTGTGGGCGGGCCTACGATGTTCTCGTTATATTTAACCGGTTTGAAGAATATTTTTTATCACCATTCTCTTTCTTATCATGTTTATGCTGATGATATTCAAACATATATTTCTTTCAAACCCTATCAGAGCAATGCAGCCAGCGCTATTCATTACCTAGAGAATTGTGTACAAGATGTTCATAATTGGTAAAACTCACATTCACTAAAATTAAATCTCGCCAAATTCGAATTTATAATGTATGGTTTTAAGACTCAGTAAGAGAAGATTTCCATCACCTTGCTGAACATGAAATTAACCTATCCAATGTATATCACAACCTTGGTGTGTTTCTCGACTAAAATATGACAATGTCTACAAAAATTCAATATGTCTCAAAATCAGTACGTAATTTGGATTTTATTCGTAAATATCTTAACCGTAGTGCCACTGAGAAAATTACTCATGCTTTAATTTCATCTCGCTTGGATTTTGGAACAAGTACAGTCACATCATACCAGTTCCCAAATCACTCCATTGGTTGCCCGTAGAAGAACGTGTTGTTTTTAAGATTATTTTGTTATTATTTCACTGTATACATGGCTCTGCTCTGCAGTAAAGCATCGGCTTGATCAAGCATTACTTTCCCTCTAGACAGGTACGTTCTCAAAGCTCTGGCTTACTAGTTACTTCTAGGGTTAAAGCAAAGTGGGTGGGAGTGAACCTTCGCTAATGCTGGGCCTTCATTATGGAATACTCTCCCTCAGTGGATTAAAAATAGCAGTTCTGATGAAGTGTTAAAAAACAATCTTAAGAAATATCTGTTTAATTTAGCTTATAATTGATTACCATTACCTTTCATGTCTGTACTTTTCCTATTGCAATTGTGTATGTATATTATCTATCATGTATTTAATCTTTTACACAAGCTGCGCCTTGAGCATTTGACTGTCAAGTGGATTTGGCGCCTTATAAATCTTATGTATTATTATTATCATTACTATAATGACCAGACCAAATATGCTGTCATCGTTAATGGTAAAGTTACGGAATGGTTCCAAGTTATGACAAGCGTCAGGCAAGGCTCTCCTCTTTCCCAGGTCTGTTAAACATATTCCTAGAGTTCATGATGGCAGATGCCAAAAACCTATATACAGTGGGGTTCAGATGGGTGGCAGATGAAACCACTCTACTCAAACTCATCTATGACATACTTCAAACATCAACTAACAAGCTGGTTGAAGTATGTGGTAAATGGGGAATGAAAATCAACATAGCTAAATGCAGAATTATGACGAACGATGATGAGGAAATTTCAATAGATGGCAATCCTATAGAGAAGGTATAAAACTTTGTCTTCCTTGGAAGTGTAGTCCCCTCGGTTACCAATGATGTCAAGAGACGCACAAATCTAGCTTCCTGGGCATTTGGCAGACTGAGAAACAATATATGGGCCAACCAAGATATTTCAAGAGCCTTGAAGGTCAGGATATACAAAGCACTCATTCGTCATATAGCCACCTACGGTTCAGAGACGTGGACTCTAAGGAACACTGACCGAGATAAACTGGAAACTTTCGAGATGAGATACCTGCGGACAATAGCAGGAGTCCATCTTCTAGATAGAATTAGAAGTGTAGACATCCGAAAGTCACTGAAAATCTCTAGGACATTAAATGAGGAAATATTCAACCGACGCCTGACATGTTGTACGTATGCCACAGGAACGCCTACCAATACAAGTCCACACCAATGACTTTACTGTGACACGGCCACCAGGACGTCATCCCCTGAGGTGGAAAGACCGAATCCGCCAAGACTCAGGATTAAGCCTGGAGGCTGCCCAACACCAAGCCCAGGACAGAAGTGAATGGAGGCAGACCATCCGTAGGAGCGCTCCGTCCTGTGTACTTAAGTCAAGTAAGTCAAGTCATATAAGAGATATAACATTTCATTCATTTCATTTTTTTTTCCATCTATAAAAAAGAACAAATATAACATAGTATTGACACGTTGTATTAACATATTGATATAAACATAAACATGGAGGGATACCCTTAATAAGCAGGTTGTTTGTAGGCTGGGCCCCGTTATACAATATAAAATTCACAACTTTGTTAGAGAAATATCTAAACATTTGAGAGAATTATAAAACAGCAAAATTATATATAATTCAGGAAATTGCTATCACCTTTAACAACTACTATAAATAAACAGATGCATGTACACGTTCATACAGAGACACACACTCACACAACACACACGCACACACACACACATAACCATATGCCGACAGTTAAGAGGAAAAAGATAGATGAGATAGAGTAAAATATCATAGGGTCAGAATACATAAAGAGAAAAAGAGAGAGGGGGGAGTCAGTGATACAGAAGAAAATAATTAGAATGGGTAGGCATGGTAGAGAAATAAATTCAGATGGTGAAAAGAAAAGAGAAAGAGAGAATAATAGTGAGTTCCTTATTAAACATTTGTAGAATCCGATTATTATTATAGTTATGATAATAGGTATAACCTTTATGCATGCTGCCGCAATGCAAATTGATTAGATCAAATTTCAATTTTTGCCCTATATAATGTGAACATTAATTTATTTATTTATTTTAAAGTTTCTAGCATTGGTAAAACAAATATGAAAACTAACACTAATTTGATGCTGCTTGTAAGTGTCGGCTTGCATGGTGATGTAGATATACAGTAGGCTTGCGGGTACACCATGTGAGAGAGAGAGAGAGGGTTGAGGAGTCCTGAAAAGGACTCTGACTCGGTAATCTTTCAGGAGTGACGACGGATAGTCAACCTGTTCGAAACGTCGAGCCACTCATCCTCTCCAAGCGCTATAGTTCTCCTTAGAACTACAAGATAACAAACAGTCCTTTTCAGGACTACACACCCCCAATAAAGATTACCGAGTCAGAGTCCTTTTCAGGACTCCTTAACCCTCTCTCTCTCTCACATGGCGCACCCGCAAGCCTACTGTATAACACGAATTTACGTCCAGCATAACATGTTGCCTAAAGACATTGACAGAAGATTGCACTTTTCCAGATGGTTGGTTGATCAATGTGAAAGAAGTGGGAGATTTCTCCAATCTGAAGAAGGATGTTTCACCTCTGTGAAATGAACTACCTTTAGGATGTGATATATTTTTATACAAATAATTTTTTTCATGTTTCTGTGTTTATAAATGGTATACTTAATATATCAATATTCGGAAGACGCAACGACAACTTTAGAAAGATCAACCAAGTCGGAGACTTTTCAAAGTATTGCTACGCTGTAGGGCTGAACAAACTTTGAAATGCCGGTATACAGTCAGCTCTTAATCTTCGCCTATAATCTTCTATTCAGTTTATATCACAGTCCTCATCAATGTTTTCAAGGAACAGATATAAAACAAAACAAAAAAGTACTAACCATGAAGCAGAACAAAAAGAAGTACATAAACAAACAAGAAACGAATAAACATACCGTAGTGGACTCCAGCTCAACAGGTCCAACTCTGACACCTTTACAAGAAGAAGAAAAAACAAACGAACCCCAAAACAAAGCTGATGAAATCCATATCAATCTTAAATAATCTCTACATCTGGTTGCGATCATTAATGTCATCTTCTTTAAAGGTATAGACCAGTTTGGAGACGCCCCCTCTCCAAAAATGAAATGGAAGCTCTTATTAACAATTATGTGAAAGAAAATGTTTTGACTAATGCGTGAGGATACAAATTTTGCCGGGAAACCGCCTACTAATTGATATATTTGGTAAATTATCATACCTATCCGGCCTGGTTAGATATCGCGTAGTCCCATGTACATCTTTATGTGTACAGTGCTTGTAACTTTACCAAGACTGTGCCAGATTTCTTATCATTGTGATGATTTCAGAACCTTGCAGTACACACCAATACTTATATGCTAGATGATCGATCTTTTCTGATCGATTCCACATCGTTTCTTTCACTATGCGATCGCATGACCAGAACTGGTTATACCTTTAACATCACATTTAACCCTCATATGCTTAATTTGCAATCTTTATGAAACTTTTCTTCTGTAAAAAACTTCACAGTTATTTAATTTCTAACACTGTATTCCAAAAAACTAATGGCATGAAGTGTATGAATATAATCATATGTATACATAAACATGTACGAGAACAAGTCGGTATAAATAAGAGGGTTCATGGGAGCAGTAAAAGTTCTTACACATGCACGCACACTTGCTCGCGCACATCCACAAAATGTGCTCGAAATAATGTTTATGTGCCCTGGATAAATTCACCTGAAATTTCTTTCTTTGTAGATATATTGGTCGGAGTGGTGAACGTACTGGAATATGAGAATCATGGCTTCACCACTACAGTAGATTATATAGAATCTATCATTTGACCCTTGGCACCACACAATTATAACATAGTTCAGGGTATAGTGGAGCTTGAGGGGTCCTAAACGAAGTTGAACCGAATTTAAGTTAATCGATATTTAAAGTGTACAAATTACCCCCTCCCCCCCCCCTAAAAAGTAAGCAGTTCCATGTCGTAAAACTATATTCGAAATTCGAGAAACAAAATTACTTCTGTAAAGAGATTTCGCAAATAAACTCTCTCGTAACATAAAAAGCGGCTTTTAAGTAGACTACTCAATACACTCGCACACGCCAGAGAACTGTACCATACGAATTTTACAGTCCGTTTAAAACGGGTCTGGCACGCGGAACTCAAACCCGAGTTGGGTTCCGCGTGTGCAACGTTATCTCATTCTTTATTTTCTCGATACTCCTTATACCTTAGCCTATATAAAGTCAGGTGATTTTTGTTAAAGGTTGATTTAATATATTCTAGCTGTACGCAAATTAATTTGTTTTAGTTGATTGGTACACTTTAAAAGCAATCGAAGAAAATTTTCGAAAAAAACGACCTAAGGTAAGTTCAATGGTCTTGTTCATTACGCATGCGAACATCACACACACGTATGACATAATTCGAACAAGGGTTTTACTGGGTATCCAATAGGGTAATCCACTTTTGATACTGCTCTTGCTTTGATTTCTCGAAAGTATTTGGGTTTATTTTCTTTGTGAATAAGAGATAATTAACTTACAATCGTAGCGCCCTTTAGGTATGATAACGCCATTCGGTAAGACATTCATGTACATTGACACTCTTTAGCCCCTTCCCCCATGGGGGAGGGGGGAGGGGTGGGGGGGGGGGGGGTACTCGCCTTAAACGGTATACGGGAGTGTGCCGCTCTAATCGGTTACTTTTTGCAAACAATCCATAAACATTGGTATGATTTTGAGCTGCAAAATCCATAAAAATGCCCCCTATTTTTGGGATCATGGCCTTAAACATGGATATCTCACCCATAATCTCGCAAATTGAAAATCCCGCAAAACATATTTATTAATCCCTAAGAAAAGTCTGGCGCATTTTAACTGAGCTCTTTGTTATAAAATACAGAAATGTGACGCATATTACGTTCTACGTCATATCTGAACGAGGCCTTAGGAGTGGAGATGTGCAATAATAAGTTCAGGCTTGAAATCCAGTAACCAAAGTAATGATAACATTTTTTTTTTTTAACGGTTAAAGGCATTTAACGTATACTGGGCAATTTTCTTGTCACCGTTATTCTAGCAGAAAGATAAAAGTAATACAAAGAAAATCCTTTAAAAAACAATGTTTAGCACCAGATAAAATGCTCTCCTCCCTGGTCATCCCTCTTCCGCCGTATTGCTTCATGAAGTAGTTCCTGAGTGCGAAGGATTCATTCCCCAGGATGAAGAGAGGCATATCTTGGAGGTCATCAGGGCTTGGAGTCTGAGGGCAGGGTGGGGGAGTCTAAGAGCTTCCTTTTCAAGGCCGTTGAATAGCTCAAAGTCGCCAAATATCTGAGCATCGGATATGTGTTCTTTTCTACCAAGCTCGATCCACACAAACTTGTAATCTTCATCTACCAGAGCCAAGAGTGGTATCGAAAAGAAGCCCTTGTTGTAGTGAAAGGGGAAAAATACACCTGACCAAGAACAGGACTTCAAACAGGATAGTTCAAGTTGAAACAACACTTCTGTACATTACATTGTAAACCCTTATAGTAGTACAGGCTGCCAGTGTGGGATGGCGTCTTGATAGCAATGTGTTTGCCATGCAGGGCCCCGATGGCATGGGGGATGTTCCATCTCTGCTTGACTGACTGGTTATATAGCGACGGCTCTCCAGGCTTCAGGGGTCACAGGTAGACAAGGGACCAATACTTGTCTCCAGTGGCAAGGTGCCTCAGTGTTACTGCCAGTTTCAGTCCAGGTGAGAGGGGTTGCCTGAAACTGGTGCGTTCCATCTCGATTGCTAAAGCCAGCCTCTTCAAGACTTCATCGAAGAGCTGTTGTGTTAACCTTGGGTAGTTTTGTAAAGCTAGTGGATCCTCTAGCCTCAAGTGGGTGTCTAGGAGGCTGGAGAACTGGCTAGTTGTTTTCTTCTCTCCTCTGTGAGACATGTTTGAACCCAGGTCTGCCTAACTGCAGCTCTTGTGGCCCTTTGTGTTTGGCTGGTATGGCTGCTGCTGGTCTTCTTCCTCTCTGGGGGTAACATGTAAAGCATACGGTAATACAACAAATGTCACGTTGTTATCATCCTCATCTCCTGGCACCATCAATGATTGTGGTTTGTAGTGTTCACTTTGTAGAAGTTCAAGAAACAATGAAGTCCATGGTTAGTCTGCCTGTATATATATCCGTAGGGGTTCAATCGTAGCTCAAATCCTAATTACTCTGGACCCTTATCGTGAAAGAAATCGCGACCGCAACCGTATCCTGTCGCAAAAGAGCGCATTGGTTCGTGTTGAACGTATCGGAAGGTATTCGAACGTATCTGCACGTAACCGATCGTGGTGATCGCGTCACATCGAAACCCAATCGTGGACTTAATTGGGCCAATCCTATTGGAACGTATATGAGCGTATCTGAACGGGAGACCAGATCGCGTCCCCTGAAAATGACCAATAGTGACCATATCGCAACCATGCAAGCGCACCAAATCGTACCAGAACGTATCGACTCGCCTTACCTCGTATTCAAACATGGCGATTCAGAGCAGTTTCACGATCAGCTACGAATGGCCAATCGTGAGGTAAGTAACGGATCGCACGACAGGGCGAACGCCCCATCAAGTATATACCCTTATTATTAAAACATGTGTGTTTTCCCCTCATATTGACCGATTACCTCTGAAAGTTATGCTATGGAAAAATGTCAAAGTATTCATGTTTTACTTTTCGTGACAGCAACCGGAGATGATAGCCGTTTTCCTTAAAAATACACTATCATTTAATGTATTGAATTAATTGGTATGTATTCGACTTCGATGCATGTTGGTGGTATTCAGATGCAACGAAGTCGCATTTCCATTTTATTGAGTGAAATCCAGTTGAATGCAACTCTGTTTATGAACTTATAAATTATCAATAACTATTGTATGTTTAAACTTCATGGCATTTCAGTGGTATTGAGGTGCAAATGGGTCGCTTTTCAGTTGAATGCAATTCGGTTAAATACAATTCAGTCGATTGAAATCCTGTTCATGAAACATAGAAATCATGAATAACAATATTTTGTTGGACTGTGCCTTGGTTAAAGACAAATTCAAAGTGAATATGAGAGGGGAAATTATTTCATCAATAATATTTTTAAGAAGTAAATTTGTAATTCCATCATATCCCGAACCCTTCTTCGTATTTAGACTGGTTATAATATTTTTGATTTCAACCTTTACAACTGGTGAAAAAAGAGACTAGGTTTATGAGCTGTAATTTTTTTGGAAAACTCTAAAGTTGACTTTGGGATAGCATTGGCAAGATTCGGTCCTATATTTACAAAAAAAAAAGTTATTGAATACCTAAACCATGACTGGGGGTCATCGACTTTGCAATTATTTTAAAGAATATACTTCGGGGGATTGGTATCGTTTTTAGTTGTTCGAAGCTTCTTTAATCACCCTCCACGTACTCTATATATCGATTTCGTATTTTTCAAACTGGCGTGAGAAATACAATTGTTTAGCTAAATGTAGAGACGATGTAAGAACATTACAGCAACCAGCCTTATTTCTAGCATCGGATTTGTTCTCTGCTTATAGAAGAGTTTATTTTTCCTATTGAAAGACCCAATGATTTGTGATTGCTGAAGAGGTATGGGAAAATTGAAGTTAGATGTTAATAAATGAATCAAGTTTTCATCCGCATTGTTTACGTCACGTTGATTGTAAACAGTTGACCAATCAACAAATCTCAATCTCTCCCTTAGGCTATTTACATTTGATTATGAGATTACACAAATATTAGAAGTATGCGAACGATCAGAATTCTTTGTCATGAATGAATATGTGAGAGCGTGAATGGGAAAATGGTCAGTAACATCAAATACAATTATACCAGAAGTGAATGGGGGAGATGGATTGTTAACACAAACATTGTCAATTAGTGTAGAAGTAACATCAGATATACGGGTGGGTTTCCTCATTAGAGAAGTATAAGATAAACAACATTAAATTAAAGAAATCTTGACAATTTAAATTATTGAGATTAAAGTCACCCATAATAATGCATATCTTTTTTTCAAAGTATTTCCCTAATAACAGGGCGTGGACAGATTCAATAAATTCAATAGGGTTCGAGTTCAGCGAACTTTGTTTTCAATGAAAATATTTTGATGGCTTCTGACTAAATTCATTTAACACCTCACAATTCAAGTTTTTGGTGACATAGAAGCCAACTCCACCTCCCCTTTTATTTGTCCAGTTACTGGTTATAAGTCTGTAACCATGAATATCTAAAAGACTAGAAAGTGACTTTTCATTGGGCCAGGTTTCACAAACACCTATGATTCCGTGATTATATTTTAAATCGTAAATGAGTAACTGGAGCTGATCATATATTTTGCTAAGACTCCTAATATTAAAAAAATGTGAGGCAAAGATTTGGTTTTGATTTAAATGGGGGTAGCGACGCAGTGCCACCGAGGGGATAAGCTATTTTAGCATTTGTTGTAAATTGTTTTTACATGTATTGTCCGGCCCCATTGTAAACCAGCCAAGTAGCTGAACTAGGATTTTACCGTGCTTAATTAAATTAATCAAATCAAATCAATTATAATTTTATTTCATAAATAATACAATAATAGAATAAAAAAGGCAAACATTAAGGGTAGGCTTGATTTAATTTAAACATTGCCATTGATAAGTTTCAACTTTATATAATCATTTTGTATACACTAATTCCATTTTTACACATTCGAATTCAGGCTGACGAATGGTCGAGAACTAATAAAGGGCTCGTCCAAGTATGACGTGGTAAACCGCCGCCGCCGCCGCCGCCAAAAAAAAAAAAAAAAACCGCCGCAGTATATTTACGTGTAAATGAATGGCAACTTGGCGCAATAAAGGTCCTGCGCGTTTCCACTAATCCCTGTGTTATGAGCATGGATGTTATGAGCCAATGTAATGTGATCCGTATGATACCTTACGCCACTTATAATAATAAAAAAATACATATATTTGCAGTATCGTATGTGAACGAGGGGTTTTAAATGATTATTGGAGACAACTCCAGTATAGATCTAGCTTGATACTTACCTCTCTTGCTATCCTCCACAACCCTTGTAGCGGCAGCAGCAGTAGTAGTAACAGCAGTAGTAGAAGCAGCGGTAGTAGTAGCAGCAGTAGAAGGAGCAGCAGTAGTAGTATCAGCAGTAGTAGTAGTAGCAGCGGCAGAAGTAGCAGTAGTAGTATCAGCAGTAGTAGTAGTAGCAGCGGCAGAAGTAGCAGCGGCAGAAGTAGCAGTAGTAGTATCAGCAGTTGTACTAGTAGTAGCAGCGGCAGAAGTAGCAGCGGCAGTAGTGGCAGCGGCACGAGTAGTAGCGGCAGTAGTAGTAGCAGCGGTAGTAGTAGCAGCAGAAGTCGTATCAGCAGTAGTAGTATCAGCAGTAGTAGTAGTAGCAGCGGCAGAAGTAGCAGCGGCAGAAGTAGCAGTAGTAGTATCAGCAGTTGTACTAGTAGTAGCAGCGGCAGTAGTGGCAGCGGCACGAGTAGTAGCGGCAGTAGTAGTAGCAGCGGTAGTAGTAGCAGCAGTAGTAGTAGCAGCAGTAGTAGTATAAGCAGTAGTAGTAGTAGCAGCGGCAGAAGTAGCAGCGACAGAAGTAGCAGTAGTAGTATCAGCAGTTGTAGTAGTAGTAGCAGCGGCAGAAGTAGCAGCGGCAGTAGTGGCAGCAGCACTAGTAGTAGCGGCAGAAGTAGTAGCGGTAGTAGTAGTAGTAGCTTCCTATTATAGGAAAACAAACAGTGGTATACTTTGTTTTCCAGGTAACAAATAATATACAATACTTGTGTTCAATGTATATAAGAGCACATTAAATGGAGGAGAGGGAGATAGAGAGAGAGAGATGGAGGGGAGTGTAAGGGAAAGGTGGGAAGGGAGGGAGAGAGAGAGAAGAAAGAGAAGAGATGGGCGTGGAGGTGTGAAGCATCTATACTTATGGATGTGCTTTTATTTACAATGGGCTCTTGACCTGAGATGTGTAAACATTTAGAATGATTTGACTTGAATAATTTATTTCCGTTTCAATATTAACATATTTTAACATGTAAAAACTCCCTAAAAATCGATAATGACATAAACACAATGCAATAAGATTGTATACAAGACAAATAAACGGTTCTAGGAGATCACCCCCAGACGACAACTACCCCGCAAGGACAATTACCCCCCGAAAAATCACCCCCCCGAGGACAACTACCCCCCGAGGACAATTACCCCCTAGGACAATTACCCCCCGAGGACAATTACCCCCTAGGACAATTACCCCCCGAGGACAATTACCCCCTAGGACAATTACCCCCGAGGATTATTATCCCCTAGGACAATTACCCCGAGGACAGTAACCCCCGAGGACAATTACCCCCCTCCCCCCCCCCCCCCCCGAGGACAACTACCCCCGTGGACAATCAGGATTCAATAGCAAAAGACGATCTGACACATTGAGAGATGGCTACAAGCCCATAAGATCCCCTGCATGAACCCATATTCTTTCAAATACTATATCACGTTGTCTTCCTCATTACTACACATTTCCCTTTTATTATAATTTATGCAACGCCAGTGTGGTTGCTAATTTCCACGAAGGATGTAAGTTTTAGGTAATTGTCCAGCGCTTTTCAAAATGCATAGAAATACATTTCTCTGGAGCAGCGTTATTTTAACTTTTTGTTAGTCACGGTACCCTCTTAAGAAATGAAAAGTTTCTCCCAAATCCCAAAGTCTTTACAGCTTATTAATTTTGCATGACTCTGGCTCTCGTCAAGTGCTATGCACGTTTAAGAATAAAAAGGAGAAGACATTTTCAAACTGCTAAAAAATTAGTTTGTAATCCACGCACTAGAAACTTTTTAAAGTACTGTATGCGGGCACCTTGCCGCCAAATATACATAAATAAAAAGTGATATATTCGGTCCTGATCTTGATACACGAATTTGAGGATATTCGTGCCTCTCGTTGCCCTTATTTACCTTACTTTCAAAATATTGTCAGCGAGCGAGGAAGGAAGACAGTTTAATACCTTCAAAAAAATTATTTTCTCATGTAATTACATATTTTAACCGGTCCTGGTAGTTTTCCAAATCATTCTCTTGCGGCACCCCGATTGAAAAACGCTGTGCTGGCGTTACAAAATCAAATGAATTACCAAAGAGCAGATATTTATTTTCTTTTGACATAGCACCGTACATAAACTTGAAGGCAATTTCTATTTCAAAATAATTTAAAGTACACGAAAACATATTACACTTCAGTATGACAACAGAAATAATAGATAACGTGAAGAAAACCTTAATTATGGATCATGGCATGGATGAGGGCCCATTATACATGCAAAGACAAATACACGATCAGCTGATTAAAAAAATTACAGAGGATGCATAAAAGAAATCTTACATCCCAATTTCTTTGTTGTGCCATTGATGGTGAGAGAAGCTGTAACGCGTACTCATCTGCGCGCAATGTATTGTTCAATTTTTAAGAAATGTAATTTCTGTTCTTTACTCAGTAGCAAAACTACAGGGGAATTGGGCAATCTCCACCCCCCATATCGAATTGAATAATTTGAAAAGACTGAAATGAACTTCATAAATAACAAAGAAAATTAAGGTTTATGCAATTTTCTGTAAAAAGCAATTTGGAGAGAAGCTGGCGTTATACGTCACAGTGTTATAAATTCTTCGGTGGGTGATTGTCATTGGGGGTATTTTTCCTGGGGGATAGTTGTCCTCGAGGGTAATAATAATAATAATAATAATAACGTTTTATTTACCCAGGGTAGCCACTTCAGTTATGAAACTGTTCTTCCAGCGGGCCCTGCATAACATAATATGTTATTACTACCCTTCTCCAATCTAATATGCTGAGCGCCTAGCTAGAAGGCAGAAGGTCCCATTGTTATAAGTCTTTGGTATGACTCGGCCGGGGTTCGAACTCACGACCTCCCGTTCATGAGGCGGGCGCTCTAACCACTGAGCCACCATGCCCTGCCCAGTAGTGTCCATGGGGGGTAATTGTCCTCGGGGTAGTCCTCCTCGGCGGTAATTGTCCGCGGGGGGTAGTTGTTCTCGGGGGGTAATTCTCCGGGGGTGGGGTAATTTTCCGGGGTGTAATTGTCCTTGGGGGGTAATTGTCCTCGGGGGGGTAATTCTCGGGGGGTGGGGGAATCGTCCTACAGGGGTAGTTTTCCGGGGGGTAATTGCCCAGGGGGTGATTGCCCAGGGGGTAATTGTCCTGTTACGCAAATAAACACGTATAATCGAAGCACAGAAAATATTTACGAACAAGTTTGACCTAGAAATATAATAATGAAACGGAGGGGCATGCTAAAGAAGCAATTATTGTATGGTGAATTCCCCTGAAACTTTGTTGCATAACATTGCTAGAGAGTTTTTGTCAAATAGACATGTCAGAGATAGAGCCCCCTTACATTAGGATAATATAATATAAAAATGCCCACAGGGGTTATGAACGGATTCCTGTTTATTCCTAGCCATACACAAAAACTATGGGAATGGTTTTGAAGGGGATCTTTTTATCTTCTTTTCAAATCCCCCTTCCCTTTCCCATTTTCGTTCTTTTTATCGCCCTTTTTGTGTTTCCACCTTGACAGAATGAATTTGAATGGCCAAAGGTAAAAATCACGTGACTGATACTCTAAAGAGAATGACTGAAGTGCATTTGTGAAGATGTAATGAATGACAGTCTCCGCTGCCGAAAACAGGTGATGTTACTAAATTGAATGAAAAATGTTCAGTATATCAAATGGACCTAACATTCTGCCAAACTAGCCGCGGGAATATCTATGTTATTATCATTAAAAGTATTTATCAACATGGATCAATATTCGGAAGATGCACCTACAACTTTAAAAAGATCAACCAAGTCCGTGACGTAGCTGAACAAACTTTTCTGTATAGTGTGATTTAATATAGTGTTATACAGTGGCGGATCCGGGGGACCGGGGGCCTGGGCTCCCTCCCCTGGGGGAAAACAGGTAAAAAAAACGTTAATTCTTCTTTCATTTGTTTAAACAAAATACGGGCCCGCTCCTCTAGTGCTCAAGGCGAGGGGTGCGATTTTTTCGGGGGCAAACAAAAATAATTAATAGTGCCCCCCCCCCCCCCGCTCCCGCTTATTCATCGGCTGGCTGTTTCGCCGCTAAATATTTTCTCACGAATAGGGCCCCCTCTTTGGCCCTCTTCCCTGCCGCCGGCTGGATCCGCCCCTGTATACAGTCAGCTCTTGATCCTCGCCTATAAAGTTCTATTAAGTTTATTTCACATTACAATCGCATAAGTTACAGTCCTCATCAATATCTTCAAGGAACATAATAAGAAAAAGTACACCAAATGAAGCAGAACAAAACAAAAAAATTACATACACAAACAAGAAACGAATAAACATACCGTAGTTGTCTCCAGATCCACAGGTCCAAATCTGACACCTTTACAAGAAAAAGAAAAACTAGCAAACCCCAAAACAAAGCCGAAGAAATGCATATCAATATTATATAATCTCTACATCTGGATACGGTCGATAGTTCATCTTCTTTTACATCACATTTATCCCAATATGCTTTATCTGCAATCTACAAACAAAATCTCTTTAGTTAAGAGCATCACAGTTATTTAATTAATTCATGAATTAACAATGAATTTAAACAAACTAATGTCATTAATTGTATGAATACAATCATTTGTATTCATGAATATGTACAAGAACAAGTCGGTAAAAATGAAAGATTCCATCAGAGTAGTCAAAGTTCGAACACACACACGCGCACACCACACGCACACGCACACACACATTCACACACACACACACACACGCACACACAGACACACAAACCCGCGCACCCACCTCCACAAAATGTGCTCGAAATTATTTTCAGGTACTCTGGGTAAATTCACGTGATAGAAAATGTCATCACTTTTCTTTCTTTTTAGATATTAGTCGGAGTAGTGAAACGTACTGATTTATGGAGAATGATGGATACACCACTACACTAGATCAGAAAGAATAATTTATTGGCGCCTCATAACACAATGGTCAGGGCATGGCGGAGCTTGAGGGGCCATAGTCAAAGTTGAACCGATTTTTTTTAAGTAAATCGATATTTAAAGTGTAAAAATCATCCCTTCCCCCTCCCACCAGAAAGAAGCCGTTCCATGTCGTAATAATATACTCGAATTTTAGATACAAATATTATTTCTGTAAAGAGATTTTGTAAATAAACTCTCAATCTACATACAAATCGACTTTCGGTAGACTACTTCATGCACCCGTACGACCTCGCTTAAATCAGGACGGCACGCGCAACCCAAGCCCGAGTTGGGTTCTGTGCCCAATCTTATTAGTCTTTATTTTCTTGATACTCCTTATCCATTGGCTAATAAAAAGCCTGGTGATTTTCTTTTCAAGGTTGATTTAATAAAGGTGAATGGTACACATTATAAGCAACCGCAAAAACTTTCGAAAATTCAACCTTAGGCTAGTTCGGACATCGCACAAAAGTTTGTGACAAACGTATTACATCTTTGAACAAGGGTTTTCCTCGGTATCCAATAGAGTAGTCCCGCTTTGAACTTTTGATACTGCTCTTACTTTGATTTCTCGAAAGCTTTTGGGCTTATTTTCTTTGTGAATAAGAGATAATTGACTTACAATCATACTCGGCGTAGAAATAAGCGCTCCTACTGTCTGGACACGAACCGGTGCACGTTATGTTGCATGTATTACGTTCGCTTAGAGTCGAACAATAACTATTCCATACGCCTGTTTTCTCATCGCTGGAGCATGACGAAAATGCAGAAGTGGTAAAGTCATCACAGTAATCAAAGCTCAAGCAAAATCCCTTTGTTACGACAATCTCTGTACCACTGCTGCATCTCAAACTACCCCTTTGGATAGTAGGACGGCCATCATGGCATTCTGTTTCTGCAATGGGATAATATACAAATACATGTATTGAGTGGTTGAATGGGCCAGGAACACGATTATATACATTACCCAAGGTAATCTCGAAACTGTACAATAGTTCAGTCTCGAGATCAATAGGAGCTATAGTTTAAACCGTGTCTCGAATAATGAGCACTTAATATTTTTTTGTATATACCGCACATCCCCTGTTCGTTCTGACAAGGATTAATTTAAAACAAAATATACATTTAAAACAATCATGGATATTAAACCAAACATATGCATGTATTCATATTTTGTATCATCTAGGGAAATTTATCCGACTGACGTGTCCACTGCACTGCGCGTATACCCATTGTTATTGTAAGCTTTAGACGCAACAATTGAGTCCTGCGTCGTACCGCGCCCAATTAGAGCCATGTCTGGTCAATATTTGTTCGCTAGACTGCCCAGCAGTCAATAGCAAACTTCATGCTTGCAGTTTTGACCAATCAGACGCAAAGAGTCTACATCGCATGACCATAACTGGTCTTTATCTTTAAATTGAAAAATAAAATCAACAAATAAAGTCAAATTATAAATTTATTTGATTAAATAATTTAATAATAAAAATAAAAAGGAAAACATTAAGGATACAATAAATATTTGCTGAAATAAAGATGACTAAAATGTTCAACTTGATATTTAAAATAATGCATGAATTAATTTTGTTTCATATTTGAATTGAAGCCGATGAGTGGTAGATAACTAGTAAAAGGTTCGTCCCGATTTGACGTGGTAAACCGGCGTCGCAAAAAGAAAAAAAGAAGAAAAAAACCCGCCGGAGTATTTTTATGTGTAAATGAATGGCAACTTCTCGCAACAATGGTCTTGCGCATATTCACTCAGCTCTTTTCTTATGAGCATAGATGTTACAAACCAAAAAACAGATCTTTGGCAGATCATACAGACACATAATTGAATATAAATACAATATAAAATCTACTTAAAGATGTTATTTATCTAAACAACGAGGAGAGAATGTTAATACTAACATAAACAGAATTACATGTTCAAACACAGACATAATGATATAAAAAGTGTGATATGAATGAAAAAGGAACGACATAATTAAATTAAAAAGTTCCTTACTTCACCAATAATCAATATAAATATCTATATATATATACCGCCGCGGGTTCGGATCGTATGTGAACGAGACCTAAGAGGTTCTGAGTGATTCCTAGAGACAACTCCGGTAGATCTAGCTTGATACTTACCTATCTTGCTATCCTCCACAACCCTTGTAGTAGCATTAGTAGTAGCAACAGCAGTAGTAGTAGCATCAGCAGTAGTAGTAGCAGCAGTAGTAGTAGCAGCAGTAGTAGTATCAGCAGCAGTAGTGGTAGTAGCTACCTATTATAAGATAACAAACAGGAGCAAATTTTAATTTGCAAAATATGCAATACTTGGGTTCACTGTATATTTTGTCAACGTCAAGTGGAGGAGAGAGAGAGGGAGATAGAGAGAGAGAGAGAGAGAGAGAGAGATAGAGAAAGCCGTTAGGAAGGGAGGGAGAGGGAAGAGAAAGAGAAAGCCGATAGGAAGGGAGGGAAGGAGAGAGAGAGAGAGAGAGAGAGGGGCAAGAGAGGGAAAGAGAGAAAGAGGGGAAGAGAGAGAAAGCCGATAGGAATGGAGGGAGAGGGAAGAGAGAGAGAAAGCCGTTAGGAAGGGAGGGAGAGAGAGAGAGAGAGAGAGAGAGGGGAAGAGAGAGAAAGCCGATAGGAATGGAGGGAGAGGGAAGAGAGAGAGAAAGACGTTAGGAAGGAAGGGAGAGGGAAGAGAAAGAGAAAGCCGATATGAAGGGAGGGAGAGGGAAGAGAGAGAGAAAGCCGTTAGGAAGGGAGGGAGAGGGAAGAGAGAGAGAAAGCCGTTAGGAAGGGAGAGAGAGGGAAGAGAGAGAGAAAGCCGATAGGAAGGGAGGGAGAGGGAAGAGAGAGAGAAAGCCGATAGGAAGGGAGGGAGGGAGAGGGGGTAAAAGAGGGAAAGAGAGAAAGAGGGGAAGAGAGAGAAAGCCGATAGGAATGGAGGGAGAGGGAAGAGAGAGAGAAAGCCGTTAGGAAGGAAGGGAGAGGGAAGAGAAAGAGAAAGCCGATATGAAGGGAGGGAGAGGGAAGAGAGAGAGAAAGCCGTTAGGAAGGGAGGGAGGGAGAGGGGGTAAAAGAGGGAAAGAGAGAAAGAGGGGAAGAGAGAGAAAGCCGATAGGAATGGAGGGAGAGGGAAGAGAGAGAGAAAGCCGTTAGGAAGGAAGGGAGAGGGAAGAGAAAGAGAAAGCCGATATGAAGGAAGGGAGAGGGAAGAGAAAGAGAAAGCCGATATGAAGGGAGGGAGAGAGAGAGATAGAGAAAGCCGTTAGGAAGGGAGGGAGAGGGAAGAGAAAGAGAAAGCCGATAGGAAGGGAGGGAAGGAGAGAGAGAGAGAGAGAGAGAGGGGCAAGAGAGGGAAAGAGAGAAAGAGGGGAAGAGAGAGAAAGCCGATAGGAATGGAGGGAGAGGGAAGAGAGAGAGAAAGCCGTTAGGAAGGGAGGGAGAGAGAGAGAGAGAGAGAGAGAGGGGAAGAGAGAGAAAGCCGATAGGAATGGAGGGAGAGGGAAGAGAGAGAGAAAGCCGTTAGGAAGGAAGGGAGAGGGAAGAGAAAGAGAAAGCCGATATGAAGGGAGGGAGAGGGAAGAGAGAGAGAAAGCCGTTAGGAAGGGAGGGAGAGGGAAGAGAGAGAGAAAGCCGTTAGGAAGGGAGAGAGAGGGAAGAGAGAGAGAAAGCCGATAGGAAGGGAGGGAGAGGGAAGAGAAAGAGAAAGCCGATAGGAAGGGAGGGAGGGAGAGGGGGTAAAAGAGGGAAAGAGAGAAAGAGGGGAAGAGAGAGAAAGCCGATAGGAATGGAGGGAGAGGGAAGAGAGAGAGGGAAGCCGATAGGAAGGGAGGAAGGGAGAGAGAGAGAGAGAGAGAGAGAGAGAGGGGAAGAGAGAAAAAGCCGATAGGAATGGAGGGAGAGGGAAGAGAGAGAGAAAGCCGTTAGGAAGGAAGGGAGAGGGAAGAGAAAGAGAAAGCCGATATGAAGGGAGGGAGAGGGAAGAGAGAGAGAAAGCCGTTAGGAAGGGAGGGAGAGGGAAGAGAGAGAGAAAGCCGTTAGGAAGGGAGGGAGAGGGAAGAGAAAGAGAAAGCCGATAGGAAGGGAGAGAGAGGGAAGAGAGAGAGAAAGCCGATATAGGAAGGGAGAGAGAGGGAAGAGAGAGAGAAAGCCGATATAGGAAGGGAGAGAGAGGGAAGAGAGAGAGAAAGCCGATAGGAAGGGAGGGAGAGGGAAGAGAGAGAGAAAGCCGATAGGAAGGGAGAGAGAGGGAAGAGAGAGAGAAAGCCGATATGAAGGGAGGGAGAGGGAAGAGAGAGAGAAAGCCGTTAGGAAGGGAGGGAGAGGGAAGAGAGAGAGAAAGCCGTTAGGAAGGGAGGGAGAGGGAAGAGAGAAAGAAAGCCGTTAGGAAGGGAAGAGAGAGAGAAAGCCGATAGGAAGGGAGGGAGAGGGAAGAGAGAGAGAGAGAAAGCCGATAGGAAGGGAGGGAGAGGGAAGAGAGAGAGAAAGCCGATAGGAAGGGAGGGAGAGGGAAGAGAGAGAGAAAGCCGATAGGAAGGGAGGGAGAGGGAAGAGAGAAAGAAAGCCGTTAGGAAGGGAAGAGAGAGAGAAAGCCGTTAGGAAGGGAGGGAGAGGGAAGAGAGAGAGAGAGAAAGCCGATAGGAAGGGAGGGAGAGGGAAGAGAGAGAGAAAGCCGATAGGAAGGGAGGGAGAGGGAAGAGAGAGAGAAAGCCGATAGGAAGGGAGAGAGAGGGAAGAGAGAGAGAAAGCCGATATGAAGGGAGGGAGAGGGAAGAGAGAGAGAAAGCCGTTAGGAAGGGAGGGAGAGGGAAGAGAGAGAGAAAGCCGTTAGGAAGGGAGGGAGAGGGAAGAGAGAGAGAAAGCCGTTAGGAAGGGAAGAGAGAGAGAAAGCCGTTAGGAAGGAAGGGAGAGGGAAGAGAAAGAGAAAGCCGATAGGAAGGGAGGGAGGGAGAGAGAGAGAGAGAGAGAGGGGGAAGAGAGGGAAAGAGAGAAAGAGGGGAAGAGAGAGAAAGTCGATAGGAATGAAGGGAGAGGGAAGAGAGAGAGGGAAGCCGATAGGAAGGGAGAGAGAGAGAGAGAGAGAGAGGGGAAGAGAAAAAGCGAAAGAGGGAATAGAGAGAGAGAGAGAGAGAGAAAGCCGATAGGAAGGGAGGGAGAGGGAAGAGAGAGAGAAAGTCGATAGGAAGGGGGATGGAGAGACAGAGAGAGAGACAATGGGAAGAGAGAGGGGGAGAGAGAAAATGCCGATAGGAAGGATGGGAGAGGGAAGAGAGAGAAAAAGCCGATAGGAAGGGAGGGAGAGGGAAGAAAGAGAGAAAGCCGATATGAAGGGAGGGAGAGGGAAGAGAGAGAGAAAGCCGATAGGAAGGGAGGGAGAGGGAAGAGAGCGAGAAAGCCGATATGAAGGGAGGGAGAGGGAAGAGAGAAAGAAAGCCGATATAGGAAGGGAGGGAGAGGGAAGAGAGAGAAAAAGCCGATATGAAGGGAGGGAGAGGGAAGAGAGAGAAAGCCGATAGGAAGGGAGGGAGAGGGAAGAGAGAGAGAAAGCCGATAGGAAGGGAGGGAGAGGGAAGAGAGAGAGAAAGCCGATAGGAAGGGAGGGAGAGGGAAGAGAGAGAGAAAGCCGATAGGAAGGGAGGGAGAGGGAAGAGAGAGAAAGCCGATAGGAAGGGAGGGAGAGGGAAGAGAGAGAGAAAGCCGATAGGAAGGGAGGGAGAGGGAAGAGAGAGAGAGAGAAAGCCGATAGGAAGGGAGAGAGAGGGAAGAGAGAGAGAAAGCCGATAGGAAGGGAGAGAGAGGGAAGAGAGAGAGAAAGCCGATAGGAAGGGAGGGAGAGGGAAGAGAGAGAGAAAGCCGATAGGAAGGGAGGGAGAGGGAAGAGAGAGAGAGAGAAAGCCGATAGGAAGGGAGAGAGAGGGAAGAGAGAGAGAAAGCCGATATGAAGGGAGAGAGAGGGAAGAGAGAGAGAAAGCCGATAGGAAGAGAGAGAGAGGGAAGAGAGAGAGAAAGCCGATAGGAAGGGAGGGAGAGGGAAGAGAGAGAGAGAGAAAGCCGATAGGAAGGGAGGGAGAGGGAAGAGAGAGAGAAAGCCGATAGGAAGGGAGAGAGAGGGAAGAGAGAGAAAGCCGATAGGAAGGGAGGGAGAGGGAAGAGAGAGAGAAAGCCGATAGGAAGGGAGGGAGAGGGAAGAGAGCGAGAAAGCCGATATGAAGGGAGGGAGAGGGAAGAGAGAAAGAAAGCCGATATAGGAAGGGAGGGAGAGGGAAGAGAGAGAAAAAGCCGATATGAAGGGAGGGAGAGGGAAGAGAGAGAAAGCCGATAGGAAGGGAGGGAGAGGGAAGAGAGAGAGAAAGCCGATAGGAAGGGAGGGAGAGGGAAGAGAGAGAAAGCCGATAGGAAGGGAGGGAGAGGGAAGAGAGAGAGAAAGCCGATAGGAAGGGAGGGAGAGGGAAGAGAGCGAGAAAGCCGATATGAAGGGAGGGAGAGGGAAGAGAGAAAGAAAGCCGATAGGAAGGGAGAGAGAGGGAAGAGAGAGAGAAAGCCGATAGGAAGGGAGGGAGAGGGAAGAGAGAGAGAAAGCCGATAGGAAGGGAGGGAGAGGGAAGAGAGCGAGAAAGCCGATATGAAGGGAGGGAGAGGGAAGAGAGAAAGAAAGCCGATATAGGAAGGGAGGGAGAGGGAAGAGAGAGAGAAAGCCGATAGGAAGGGAGAGAGAGGGAAGAGAGAGAGAAAGCCGATAGGAAGGGAGGGAGAGGGAAGAGAGCGAGAAAGCCGATATGAAGGGAGGGAGAGGGAAGAGAGAGAGAAAGCCGATAGGAAGGGAGGGAGAGGGAAGAGAGAGAGAAAGCCGATAGGAAGGGAGGGAGAGGGAAGAGAGAGAAAAAGCCGTTAGGAAGGGAGGGAGAGGGAAGAGAGAGAGAGAGAAAGCCGATAGGAAGGGAGAGAGAGGGAAGAGAGAGAGAAAGCCGATAGGAAGGGAGGGAGAGGGAAGAGAGAGAGAGAGAAAGCCGATAGGAAGGGAGGGAGAGGGAAGAGAGAGAGAGAGAAAGCCGATAGGAAGGGAGAGAGAGGGAAGAGAGAGAGAGAGAAAGCCGATAGGAAGGGAGGGAGAGGGAAGAGAGAGAGAGAGAAAGCCGATAGGAAGGGAGGGAGAGGGAAGAGAGAGAGAGAGAAAGCCGATAGGAAGGGAGGGAGAGGGAAGAGAGGGAGAGGGAAGAGAGAGAGAGAGAAAGCCGATAGGAAGGGAGGGAGAGGGAAGAGAGAGAGAGAGAAAGCCGATAGGAAGGGAGGGAGAGGGAAGAGAGAGAGAGAGAAAGCCGATAGGAAGGGAGAGAGAGGGAAGAGAGAGAGAAAGCCGATATGAAGGGAGGGAGAGGGAAGAGAGAGAGAGAGAAAGCCGATAGGAAGGGAGGGAGAGGGAAGAGAGAGAGAAAGCCGTTAGGAAGGGAGGGAGAGGGAAGAGAGAGAGAAAGCCGTTAGGAAGGGAGGGAGAGGGAAGAGAGAGAGAAAGCCGTTAGGAAGGAAGGGAGAGGGAAGAGAAAGAGAAAGCCGATAGGAAGGGAGGGAGGGAGAGAGAGAGAGAGAGAGAGGGGGAAGAGAGGGAAAGAGAGAAAGAGGGGAAGAGAGAGAAAGTCGATAGGAATGAAGGGAGAGGGAAGAGAGAGAGGGAAGCCGATAGGAAGGGAGAGAGAGAGAGAGAGGGGAAGAGAAAAAGCGAAAGAGGGAAGAGAGAGAGAGAGAGAGAGAAAGCCGATAGGAAGGGAGGGAGAGGGAAGAGAGAGAGAAAGTCGATAGGAAGGGGGATGGAGAGACAGAGAGAGAGACAATGGGAAGAGAGAGGGGGAGAGAGAAAAAGCCGATAGGAAGGATGGGAGAGGGAAGAGAGAGAAAAAGCCGATAGGAAGGGAGGGAGAGGGAAGAGAGAGAGAAAGCCGATATGAAGGGAGGGAGAGGGAAGAGAGAGAGAAAGCCGATATAGGAAGGGAGGGGGAGGGAAGAGAGAGAAAAAGCCGATATGAAGGGAGGGAGAGGGAAGAGAGAGAAAGCCGATATAGGAAGGGAGGGAGAGGGAAGAGAGAGAGAGAGAGAAAGCCGATAGGAAGGGGGAGAGAGGGAAGAGAGAGAAAGCCGATATGAAGGGAGGGAGAGGGAAGAAAGAGAGAAAGCCGATATGAAGGGAGGGAGAGAGAGAGAGAGAGAGAGAGAGAGAAAGCCGATAGGAAGGGAGGAAAAGGGAAGAGAGCGAGAAAGCCGATATGAAGGGAGGGAGAGGGAAGAGAGAGAGAAAGCCGATAGGAAGGGAGGGAGAGGGAAGAGAGAAAGAAA
Organism: Strongylocentrotus droebachiensis; assembly: GCA_035222895.1. Taxonomy (NCBI): domain Eukaryota; kingdom Metazoa; phylum Echinodermata; class Echinoidea; order Camarodonta; family Strongylocentrotidae; genus Strongylocentrotus; species Strongylocentrotus droebachiensis. The sequence goes on along the minus strand of JAVYIG010002467.1, from coordinate 51,879 downwards.
GCCGATAGGAAGGGAGGAAGGGAGAGAGAGAGAGAGAGAGAGAGAGAGGGGAAGAGAGAGAAAGCCGATAGGAATGGAGGGAGAGGGAAGAGAGAGAGGGAAGCCGATAGGAAGGGAGGAAGGGAGAGAGAGAGAGAGAGAGAGGGGAAGAGAGAAAAAGCCGATAGGAATGGAGGGAGAGGGAAGAGAGAGAGAAAGCCGTTAGGAAGGAAGGGAGAGGGAAGAGAAAGAGAAAGCCGATATGAAGGGAGGGAGAGGGAAGAGAGAGAGAAAGCCGTTAGGAAGGGAGGGAGAGGGAAGAGAGAGAGAAAGCCGTTAGGAAGGGAGAGAGAGGGAAGAGAGAGAGAAAGCCGATATGAAGGGAGGGAGAGGGAAGAGAGAGAGAAAGCCGATAGGAAGGGAGAGAGAGGGAAGAGAGAGAGAAAGCCGATATGAAGGGAGGGAGAGGGAAGAGAGAGAGAAAGCCGTTAGGAAGGGAGGGAGAGGGAAGAGAGAGAGAAAGCCGATAGGAAGGGAGAGAGAGGGAAGAGAGAGAGAAAGCCGATAGGAAGGGAGGGAGAGGGAAGAGAGAGAGAAAGCCGATAGGAAGGGAGAGAGAGGGAAGAGAGAGAGAAAGCCGATGGGAAGGGAGTGAGAGGGAAGAGAGCGAGAAAGCCGATATGAAGGGAGGGAGAGGGAAGAGAGAGAGAAAGCCGATAGGAAGGGAGAGAGAGGGAAGAGAGAGAGAAAGCCGATATGAAGGGAGGGAGAGGGAAGAAAGAGAGAAAGCCGATAGGAAGGGAGGGAGAGGGAAGAGAGAGAGAAAGCCGTTAGGAAGGGAGGGAGAGGGAAGAGAGAGAGAAAGCCGATAGGAAGGGAGAGAGAGGGAAGAGAGAGAGAAAGCCGATAGGAAGGGAGGGAGAGGGAAGAGAGAGAGAAAGCCGATAGGAAGGGAGGGAGAGGGAAGAGAGAGAGAAAGCCGATAGGAAGGGAGAGAGAGGGAAGAGAGAGAGAAAGCCGATATGAAGGGAGGGAGAGGGAAGAGAGAGAGAAAGCCGTTAGGAAGGGAGGGAGAGGGAAGAGAAAGAGAAAGCCGTTAGGAAGGGAGGGAGAGGGAAGAGAGAGAGAAAGCCGTTAGGAAGGGAGGGAGAGGGAAGAGAGAGAGAAAGCCGTTAGGAAGGAAGGGAGAGGGAAGAGAAAGAGAAAGCCGATAGGAAGGGAGGGAGGGAGAGAGAGAGAGAGAGAGAGGGGGAAGAGAGGGAAAGAGAGAAAGAGGGGAAGAGAGAGAAAGTCGATAGGAATGAAGGGAGAGGGAAGAGAGAGAGGGAAGCCGATAGGAAGGGAGAGAGAGAGAGAGAGAGAGAGGGGAAGAGAAAAAGCGAAAGAGGGAATAGAGAGAGAGAGAGAGAGAGAAAGCCGATAGGAAGGGAGGGAGAGGGAAGAGAGAGAGAAAGTCGATAGGAAGGGGGATGGAGAGACAGAGAGAGAGACAATGGGAAGAGAGAGGGGGAGAGAGAAAATGCCGATAGGAAGGATGGGAGAGGGAAGAGAGAGAAAAAGCCGATAGGAAGGGAGGGAGAGGGAAGAAAGAGAGAAAGCCGATATGAAGGGAGGGAGAGGGAAGAGAGAGAGAAAGCCGATAGGAAGGGAGGGAGAGGGAAGAGAGCGAGAAAGCCGATATGAAGGGAGGGAGAGGGAAGAGAGAAAGAAAGCCGATATAGGAAGGGAGGGAGAGGGAAGAGAGAGAAAAAGCCGATATGAAGGGAGGGAGAGGGAAGAGAGAGAAAGCCGATAGGAAGGGAGGGAGAGGGAAGAGAGAGAGAAAGCCGATAGGAAGGGAGGGAGAGGGAAGAGAGAGAGAAAGCCGATAGGAAGGGAGGGAGAGGGAAGAGAGAGAGAAAGCCGATAGGAAGGGAGGGAGAGGGAAGAGAGAGAAAAAGCCGTTAGGAAGGGAGGGAGAGGGAAGAGAGAGAGAGAGAAAGCCGATAGGAAGGGAGAGAGAGGGAAGAGAGAGAGAAAGCCGATAGGAAGGGAGGGAGAGGGAAGAGAGAGAGAGAGAAAGCCGATAGGAAGGGAGGGAGAGGGAAGAGAGAGAGAGAGAAAGCCGATAGGAAGGGAGAGAGAGGGAAGAGAGAGAGAGAGAAAGCCGATAGGAAGGGAGGGAGAGGGAAGAGAGAGAGAGAGAAAGCCGATAGGAAGGGAGGGAGAGGGAAGAGAGAGAGAGAGAAAGCCGATAGGAAGGGAGGGAGAGGGAAGAGAGGGAGAGGGAAGAGAGAGAGAGAGAAAGCCGATAGGAAGGGAGGGAGAGGGAAGAGAGAGAGAGAGAAAGCCGATAGGAAGGGAGGGAGAGGGAAGAGAGAGAGAGAGAAAGCCGATAGGAAGGGAGAGAGAGGGAAGAGAGAGAGAAAGCCGATATGAAGGGAGGGAGAGGGAAGAGAGAGAGAGAGAAAGCCGATAGGAAGGGAGGGAGAGGGAAGAGAGAGAGAAAGCCGTTAGGAAGGGAGGGAGAGGGAAGAGAGAGAGAAAGCCGTTAGGAAGGGAAGAGAGAGAGAAAGCCGTTAGGAAGGAAGGGAGAGGGAAGAGAAAGAGAAAGCCGATAGGAAGGGAGGGAGGGAGAGAGAGAGAGAGAGAGAGGGGGAAGAGAGGGAAAGAGAGAAAGAGGGGAAGAGAGAGAAAGTCGATAGGAATGAAGGGAGAGGGAAGAGAGAGAGGGAAGCCGATAGGAAGGGAGAGAGAGAGAGAGAGGGGAAGAGAAAAAGCGAAAGAGGGAAGAGAGAGAGAGAGAGAGAGAAAGCCGATAGGAAGGGAGGGAGAGGGAAGAGAGAGAGAAAGTCGATAGGAAGGGGGATGGAGAGACAGAGAGAGAGACAATGGGAAGAGAGAGGGGGAGAGAGAAAAAGCCGATAGGAAGGATGGGAGAGGGAAGAGAGAGAAAAAGCCGATAGGAAGGGAGGGAGAGGGAAGAGAGAGAGAAAGCCGATATGAAGGGAGGGAGAGGGAAGAGAGAGAGAAAGCCGATATAGGAAGGGAGGGGGAGGGAAGAGAGAGAAAAAGCCGATATGAAGGGAGGGAGAGGGAAGAGAGAGAAAGCCGATATAGGAAGGGAGGGAGAGGGAAGAGAGAGAGAGAGAGAAAGCCGATAGGAAGGGGGAGAGAGGGAAGAGAGAGAAAGCCGATATGAAGGGAGGGAGAGGGAAGAAAGAGAGAAAGCCGATATGAAGGGAGAGAGAGAGAGAGAGAGAGAGAGAGAGAGAAAGCCGATAGGAAGGGAGGAAAAGGGAAGAGAGCGAGAAAGCCGATATGAAGGGAGGGAGAGGGAAGAGAGAGAGAAAGCCGATAGGAAGGGAGGGAGAGGGAAGAGAGAAAGAAAGCCGATAGGAAGGGAGGGAGAGGGAAGAGAGAGAAAGCCGATATAGGAAGGGAGGGAGAGGGAAGAGAGAGAGAGAGAAAGCCGATAGGAAGGGAGGGAGAGGGAAGAGAGAGAGAAAGCCGATATAGGAAGGGAGGGAGAGGGAAGAGAGAGAGAAAGCCGATAGGAAGGGAGGGAGAGGGAAGAGAGAGAGAAAGCCGATAGGAAGGGAGGGAGAGGGAAGAGAGAGAGAAAGCCGATATAGGAAGGGAGGGAGAGGGAAGAGAGAAAAAAAGCCGATATGAAGGGAGGGAGAGGGAAGAGAGAGAAAGCCGATATAGGAAGGGAGGGAGAGGGAAGAGAGAGAGAGAGAGAAAGCCGATAGGAAGGGAGGGAGAGGGAAGAGAGAGAGAGAGAAAGCCGATAGGAAGGGAGAGAGAGGGAAGAGAGAGAGAGAGAAAGCCGATAGGAAGGGAGGGAGAGGGAAGAGAGAGAGAGAGAAAGCCGATAGGAAGGGAGGGAGAGGGAAGAGAGAGAGAGAGAAAGCCGATAGGAAGGGAGGGAGAGGGAAGAGAGGGAGAGGGAAGAGAGAGAGAGAGAAAGCCGCTAGGAAGGGAGGGAGAGGGAAGAGAGAGAGAGAGAAAGCCGATAGGAAGGGAGGGAGAGGGAAGAGAGAGAGAGAGAAAGCCGATAGGAAGGGAGAGAGAGGGAAGAGAGAGAGAAAGCCGATATGAAGGGAGGGAGAGGGAAGAGAGAGAGAGAGAAAGCCGATAGGAAGGGAGGGAGAGGGAAGAGAGAGAGAAAGCCGTTAGGAAGGGAGGGAGAGGGAAGAGAGAGAGAAAGCCGTTAGGAAGGGAAGAGAGAGAGAAAGCCGTTAGGAAGGAAGGGAGAGGGAAGAGAAAGAGAAAGCCGATAGGAAGGGAGGGAGGGAGAGAGAGAGAGAGAGAGAGGGGGAAGAGAGGGAAAGAGAGAAAGAGGGGAAGAGAGAGAAAGTCGATAGGAATGAAGGGAGAGGGAAGAGAGAGAGGGAAGCCGATAGGAAGGGAGAGAGAGAGAGAGAGGGGAAGAGAAAAAGCGAAAGAGGGAAGAGAGAGAGAGAGAGAGAGAAAGCCGATAGGAAGGGAGGGAGAGGGAAGAGAGAGAGAAAGTCGATAGGAAGGGGGATGGAGAGACAGAGAGAGAGACAATGGGAAGAGAGAGGGGGAGAGAGAAAAAGCCGATAGGAAGGATGGGAGAGGGAAGAGAGAGAAAAAGCCGATAGGAAGGGAGGGAGAGGGAAGAGAGAGAGAAAGCCGATATGAAGGGAGGGAGAGGGAAGAGAGAGAGAAAGCCGATATAGGAAGGGAGGGGGAGGGAAGAGAGAGAAAAAGCCGATATGAAGGGAGGGAGAGGGAAGAGAGAGAAAGCCGATATAGGAAGGGAGGGAGAGGGAAGAGAGAGAGAGAGAGAAAGCCGATAGGAAGGGGGAGAGAGGGAAGAGAGAGAAAGCCGATATGAAGGGAGGGAGAGGGAAGAAAGAGAGAAAGCCGATATGAAGGGAGAGAGAGAGAGAGAGAGAGAGAGAGAGAAAGCCGATAGGAAGGGAGGAAAAGGGAAGAGAGCGAGAAAGCCGATATGAAGGGAGGGAGAGGGAAGAGAGAGAGAAAGCCGATAGGAAGGGAGGGAGAGGGAAGAGAGAAAGAAAGCCGATATGAAGGGAGAGAGAGGGAAGAGAGAGAGAAAGCCGATAGGAAGGGAGGGAGAGGGAAGAGAGAGAGAGAGAAAGCCGATAGGAAGGGAGGGAGAGGGAAGAGAGAGAGAGAGAAAGCCGATATGAAGGGAGGGAGAGGGAAGAGAGAGAGAAAGCCGATAGGAAGGGAGGGAGAGGGAAGAGAGAGAGAAAGCCGATAGGAAGGGAGGGAGAGGGAAGAGAGAGAGAAAGCCGATATAGGAAGGGAGGGAGAGGGAAGAGAGAAAAAAAGCCGATATGAAGGGAGGGAGAGGGAAGAGAGAGAAAGCCGATATAGGAAGGGAGGGAGAGGGAAGAGAGAGAGAGAGAGAAAGCCGATAGGAAGGGAGGGAGAGGGAAGAGAGAGAGAGAGAAAGCCGATAGGAAGGGAGAGAGAGGGAAGAGAGAGAGAGAGAAAGCCGATAGGAAGGGAGGGAGAGGGAAGAGAGAGAGAGAGAAAGCCGATAGGAAGGGAGGGAGAGGGAAGAGAGAGAGAGAGAAAGCCGATAGGAAGGGAGGGAGAGGGAAGAGAGGGAGAGGGAAGAGAGAGAGAGAGAAAGCCGATAGGAAGGGAGAGAGAGAGAGAGAGGGGAAGAGAAAAAGCGAAAGAGGGAAGAGAGAGAGAGAGAGAGAGAAAGCCGATAGGAAGGGAGGGAGAGGGAAGAGAGAGAGAAAGTCGATAGGAAGGGGGATGGAGAGACAGAGAGAGAGACAATGGGAAGAGAGAGGGGGAGAGAGAAAAAGCCGATAGGAAGGATGGGAGAGGGAAGAGAGAGAAAAAGCCGATAGGAAGGGAGGGAGAGGGAAGAGAGAGAGAAAGCCGATATGAAGGGAGGGAGAGGGAAGAGAGAGAGAAAGCCGATATAGGAAGGGAGGGGGAGGGAAGAGAGAGAAAAAGCCGATATGAAGGGAGGGAGAGGGAAGAGAGAGAAAGCCGATATAGGAAGGGAGGGAGAGGGAAGAGAGAGAGAGAGAGAAAGCCGATAGGAAGGGGGAGAGAGGGAAGAGAGAGAAAGCCGATATGAAGGGAGGGAGAGGGAAGAAAGAGAGAAAGCCGATATGAAGGGAGAGAGAGAGAGAGAGAGAGAGAGAGAGAAAGCCGATAGGAAGGGAGGAAAAGGGAAGAGAGCGAGAAAGCCGATATGAAGGGAGGGAGAGGGAAGAGAGAGAGAAAGCCGATAGGAAGGGAGGGAGAGGGAAGAGAGAAAGAAAGCCGATAGGAAGGGAGGGAGAGGGAAGAGAGAGAAAGCCGATATAGGAAGGGAGGGAGAGGGAAGAGAGAGAGAGAGAAAGCCGATAGGAAGGGAGGGAGAGGGAAGAGAGAGAGAAAGCCGATATAGGAAGGGAGGGAGAGGGAAGAGAGAGAGAAAGCCGATAGGAAGGGAGGGAGAGGGAAGAGAGAGAGAAAGCCGATAGGAAGGGAGGGAGAGGGAAGAGAGAGAGAAAGCCGATATAGGAAGGGAGGGAGAGGGAAGAGAGAAAAAAAGCCGATATGAAGGGAGGGAGAGGGAAGAGAGAGAAAGCCGATATAGGAAGGGAGGGAGAGGGAAGAGAGAGAGAGAGAGAAAGCCGATAGGAAGGGAGGGAGAGGGAAGAGAGAGAGAGAGAAAGCCGATAGGAAGGGAGAGAGAGGGAAGAGAGAGAGAGAGAAAGCCGATAGGAAGGGAGGGAGAGGGAAGAGAGAGAGAGAGAAAGCCGATAGGAAGGGAGGGAGAGGGAAGAGAGAGAGAGAGAAAGCCGATAGGAAGGGAGGGAGAGGGAAGAGAGGGAGAGGGAAGAGAGAGAGAGAGAAAGCCGATAGGAAGGGAGGGAGAGGGAAGAGAGAGAGAGAGAAAGCCGATAGGAAGGGAGGGAGAGGGAAGAGAGAGAGAGAGAAAGCCGATAGGAAGGGAGAGAGAGGGAAGAGAGAGAGAAAGCCGATATGAAGGGAGGGAGAGGGAAGAGAGAGAGAGAGAAAGCCGATAGGAAGGGAGGGAGAGGGAAGAGAGAGAGAAAGCCGTTAGGAAGGGAGGGAGAGGGAAGAGAGAGAGAAAGCCGTTAGGAAGGGAAGAGAGAGAGAAAGCCGTTAGGAAGGAAGGGAGAGGGAAGAGAAAGAGAAAGCCGATAGGAAGGGAGGGAGGGAGAGAGAGAGAGAGAGAGAGGGGGAAGAGAGGGAAAGAGAGAAAGAGGGGAAGAGAGAGAAAGTCGATAGGAATGAAGGGAGAGGGAAGAGAGAGAGGGAAGCCGATAGGAAGGGAGAGAGAGAGAGAGAGGGGAAGAGAAAAAGCGAAAGAGGGAAGAGAGAGAGAGAGAGAGAGAAAGCCGATAGGAAGGGAGGGAGAGGGAAGAGAGAGAGAAAGTCGATAGGAAGGGGGATGGAGAGACAGAGAGAGAGACAATGGGAAGAGAGAGGGGGAGAGAGAAAAAGCCGATAGGAAGGATGGGAGAGGGAAGAGAGAGAAAAAGCCGATAGGAAGGGAGGGAGAGGGAAGAGAGAGAGAAAGCCGATATGAAGGGAGGGAGAGGGAAGAGAGAGAGAAAGCCGATATAGGAAGGGAGGGGGAGGGAAGAGAGAGAAAAAGCCGATATGAAGGGAGGGAGAGGGAAGAGAGAGAAAGCCGATATAGGAAGGGAGGGAGAGGGAAGAGAGAGAGAGAGAGAAAGCCGATAGGAAGGGGGAGAGAGGGAAGAGAGAGAAAGCCGATATGAAGGGAGGGAGAGGGAAGAAAGAGAGAAAGCCGATATGAAGGGAGAGAGAGAGAGAGAGAGAGAGAGAGAGAAAGCCGATAGGAAGGGAGGAAAAGGGAAGAGAGCGAGAAAGCCGATATGAAGGGAGGGAGAGGGAAGAGAGAGAGAAAGCCGATAGGAAGGGAGGGAGAGGGAAGAGAGAAAGAAAGCCGATAGGAAGGGAGGGAGAGGGAAGAGAGAGAAAGCCGATATAGGAAGGGAGGGAGAGGGAAGAGAGAGAGAGAGAAAGCCGATAGGAAGGGAGGGAGAGGGAAGAGAGAGAGAAAGCCGATATAGGAAGGGAGGGAGAGGGAAGAGAGAGAGAAAGCCGATAGGAAGGGAGGGAGAGGGAAGAGAGAGAGAAAGCCGATAGGAAGGGAGGGAGAGGGAAGAGAGAGAGAAAGCCGATATAGGAAGGGAGGGAGAGGGAAGAGAGAAAAAAAGCCGATATGAAGGGAGGGAGAGGGAAGAGAGAGAAAGCCGATATAGGAAGGGAGGGAGAGGGAAGAGAGAGAGAGAGAGAAAGCCGATAGGAAGGGAGGGAGAGGGAAGAGAGAGAGAGAGAAAGCCGATAGGAAGGGAGAGAGAGGGAAGAGAGAGAGAGAGAAAGCCGATAGGAAGGGAGGGAGAGGGAAGAGAGAGAGAGAGAAAGCCGATAGGAAGGGAGGGAGAGGGAAGAGAGAGAGAGAGAAAGCCGATAGGAAGGGAGGGAGAGGGAAGAGAGGGAGAGGGAAGAGAGAGAGAGAGAAAGCCGATAGGAAGGGAGAGAGAGAGAGAGAGGGGAAGAGAAAAAGCGAAAGAGGGAAGAGAGAGAGAGAGAGAGAGAAAGCCGATAGGAAGGGAGGGAGAGGGAAGAGAGAGAGAAAGTCGATAGGAAGGGGGATGGAGAGACAGAGAGAGAGACAATGGGAAGAGAGAGGGGGAGAGAGAAAAAGCCGATAGGAAGGATGGGAGAGGGAAGAGAGAGAAAAAGCCGATAGGAAGGGAGGGAGAGGGAAGAGAGAGAGAAAGCCGATATGAAGGGAGGGAGAGGGAAGAGAGAGAGAAAGCCGATATAGGAAGGGAGGGGGAGGGAAGAGAGAGAAAAAGCCGATATGAAGGGAGGGAGAGGGAAGAGAGAGAAAGCCGATATAGGAAGGGAGGGAGAGGGAAGAGAGAGAGAGAGAGAAAGCCGATAGGAAGGGGGAGAGAGGGAAGAGAGAGAAAGCCGATATGAAGGGAGGGAGAGGGAAGAAAGAGAGAAAGCCGATATGAAGGGAGAGAGAGAGAGAGAGAGAGAGAGAGAGAGAGAGAAAGCCGATAGGAAGGGAGGAAAAGGGAAGAGAGCGAGAAAGCCGATATGAAGGGAGGGAGAGGGAAGAGAGAGAGAAAGCCGATAGGAAGGGAGGGAGAGGGAAGAGAGAAAGAAAGCCGATAGGAAGGGAGGGAGAGGGAAGAGAGAGAAAGCCGATATAGGAAGGGAGGGAGAGGGAAGAGAGAGAGAGAGAAAGCCGATAGGAAGGGAGGGAGAGGGAAGAGAGAGAGAAAGCCGATATAGGAAGGGAGGGAGAGGGAAGAGAGAGAGAAAGCCGATAGGAAGGGAGGGAGAGGGAAGAGAGAGAGAAAGCCGATAGGAAGGGAGGGAGAGGGAAGAGAGAGAGAAAGCCGATATAGGAAGGGAGGGAGAGGGAAGAGAGAAAAAAAGCCGATATGAAGGGAGGGAGAGGGAAGAGAGAGAAAGCCGATATAGGAAGGGAGGGAGAGGGAAGAGAGAGAGAGAGAGAAAGCCGATAGGAAGGGAGGGAGAGGGAAGAGAGAGAGAGAGAAAGCCGATAGGAAGGGAGAGAGAGGGAAGAGAGAGAGAGAGAAAGCCGATAGGAAGGGAGGGAGAGGGAAGAGAGAGAGAGAGAAAGCCGATAGGAAGGGAGGGAGAGGGAAGAGAGAGAGAGAGAAAGCCGATAGGAAGGGAGGGAGAGGGAAGAGAGAGAGAAAGCCGATATAGGAAGGGAGGGAGAGGGAAGAGAGAGAGAGAGAAAGCCGATAGGAAGGGAGGGAGAGGGAAGAGAGAGAGAAAGCCGATATAGGAAGGGAGGGAGAGGGAAGAGAGAGAGAAAGCCGATAGGAAGGGAGGGAGAGGGAAGAGAGAGAGAAAGCCGATAGGAAGGGAGGGAGAGGGAAGAGAGAGAGAAAGCCGATATAGGAAGGGAGGGAGAGGGAAGAGAGAAAAAAAGCCGATATGAAGGGAGGGAGAGGGAAGAGAGAGAAAGCCGATATAGGAAGGGAGGGAGAGGGAAGAGAGAGAGAGAGAGAAAGCCGATAGGAAGGGAGGGAGAGGGAAGAGAGAGAGAGAGAAAGCCGATAGGAAGGGAGAGAGAGGGAAGAGAGAGAGAGAGAAAGCCGATAGGAAGGGAGGGAGAGGGAAGAGAGAGAGAGAGAAAGCCGATAGGAAGGGAGGGAGAGGGAAGAGAGAGAGAGAGAAAGCCGATAGGAAGGGAGGGAGAGGGAAGAGAGGGAGAGGGAAGAGAGAGAGAGAGAAAGCCGATAGGAAGGGAGGGAGAGGGAAGAGAGAGAGAAAGCCGATAGGAAGGGAGGGAGAGGGAAGAGAGAGAGAAAGCCGATAGGAAGGGAGGGAGAGGGAAGAGAGAGAGAAAGCCGATATAGGAAGGGAGGGAGAGGGAAGAGAGAAAAAAAGCCGATATGAAGGGAGGGAGAGGGAAGAGAGAGAAAGCCGATATAGGAAGGGAGGGAGAGGGAAGAGAGAGAGAGAGAGAAAGCCGATAGGAAGGGAGGGAGAGGGAAGAGAGAGAGAGAGAAAGCCGATAGGAAGGGAGAGAGAGGGAAGAGAGAGAGAGAGAAAGCCGATAGGAAGGGAGGGAGAGGGAAGAGAGAGAGAGAGAAAGCCGATAGGAAGGGAGGGAGAGGGAAGAGAGAGAGAGAGAAAGCCGATAGGAAGGGAGGGAGAGGGAAGAGAGGGAGAGGGAAGAGAGAGAGAGAGAAAGCCGATAGGAAGGGAGGGAGAGGGAAGAGAGAGAGAGAGAAAGCCGATAGGAAGGGAGGGAGAGGGAAGAGAGAGAGAGAGAAAGCCGATAGGAAGGGAGAGAGAGGGAAGAGAGAGAGAAAGCCGATATGAAGGGAGGGAGAGGGAAGAGAGAGAGAGAGAGAAAGCCGATAGGAAGGGGGAGAGAGGGAAGAGAGAGAAAGCCGATATGAAGGGAGGGAGAGGGAAGAAAGAGAGAAAGCCGATATGAAGGGAGAGAGAGAGAGAGAGAGAGAGAGAGAGAAAGCCGATAGGAAGGGAGGAAAAGGGAAGAGAGCGAGAAAGCCGATATGAAGGGAGGGAGAGGGAAGAGAGAGAGAAAGCCGATAGGAAGGGAGAGAGAGGGAAGAGAGAGAGAAAGCCGATAGGAAGGGAGGGAGAGGGAAGAGAGAGAGAAAGCCGATAGGAAGGGAGGGAGAGGGAAGAGAGAAAGAAAGCCGATAGGAAGGGAGGGAGAGGGAAGAGAGAGAAAGCCGATATAGGAAGGGAGGGAGAGGGAAGAGAGAGAGAGAGAAAGCCGATAGGAAGGGAGGGAGAGGGAAGAGAGAGAGAAAGCCGATATAGGAAGGGAGGGAGAGGGAAGAGAGAGAGAAAGCCGATAGGAAGGGAGGGAGAGGGAAGAGAGAGAGAAAGCCGATAGGAAGGGAGGGAGAGGGAAGAGAGAGAGAAAGCCGATATAGGAAGGGAGGGAGAGGGAAGAGAGAAAAAAAGCCGATATGAAGGGAGGGAGAGGGAAGAGAGAGAAAGCCGATATAGGAAGGGAGGGAGAGGGAAGAGAGAGAGAGAGAGAAAGCCGATAGGAAGGGAGGGAGAGGGAAGAGAGAGAGAGAGAAAGCCGATAGGAAGGGAGAGAGAGGGAAGAGAAAGAGAGAGAAAGCCGATAGGAAGGGAGGGAGAGGGAAGAGAGAGAGAGAGAAAGCCGATAGGAAGGGAGGGAGAGGGAAGAGAGAGAGAGAGAAAGCCGATAGGAAGGGAGGGAGAGGGAAGAGAGGGAGAGGGAAGAGAGAGAGAGAGAAAGCCGATAGGAAGGGAGGGAGAGGGAAGAGAGAGAGAGAGAAAGCCGATAGGAAGGGAGGGAGAGGGAAGAGAGAGAGAGAGAAAGCCGATAGGAAGGGAGAGAGAGGGAAGAGAGAGAGAAAGCCGATATGAAGGGAGGGAGAGGGAAGAGAGAGAGAGAGAAAGCCGATAGGAAGGGAGGGAGAGGGAAGAGAGAGAGAAAGCCGTTAGGAAGGGAGGGAGAGGGAAGAGAGAGAGAAAGCCGTTAGGAAGGGAAGAGAGAGAGAAAGCCGTTAGGAAGGAAGGGAGAGGGAAGAGAAAGAGAAAGCCGATAGGAAGGGAGGGAGGGAGAGAGAGAGAGAGAGAGAGGGGGAAGAGAGGGAAAGAGAGAAAGAGGGGAAGAGAGAGAAAGTCGATAGGAATGAAGGGAGAGGGAAGAGAGAGAGGGAAGCCGATAGGAAGGGAGAGAGAGAGAGAGAGGGGAAGAGAAAAAGCGAAAGAGGGAAGAGAGAGAGAGAGAGAGAGAAAGCCGATAGGAAGGGAGGGAGAGGGAAGAGAGAGAGAAAGTCGATAGGAAGGGGGATGGAGAGACAGAGAGAGAGACAATGGGAAGAGAGAGGGGGAGAGAGAAAAAGCCGATAGGAAGGATGGGAGAGGGAAGAGAGAGAAAAAGCCGATAGGAAGGGAGGGAGAGGGAAGAGAGAGAGAAAGCCGATATGAAGGGAGGGAGAGGGAAGAGAGAGAGAAAGCCGATATAGGAAGGGAGGGGGAGGGAAGAGAGAGAAAAAGCCGATATGAAGGGAGGGAGAGGGAAGAGAGAGAAAGCCGATATAGGAAGGGAGGGAGAGGGAAGAGAGAGAGAGAGAGAAAGCCGATAGGAAGGGGGAGAGAGGGAAGAGAGAGAAAGCCGATATGAAGGGAGGGAGAGGGAAGAAAGAGAGAAAGCCGATATGAAGGGAGAGAGAGAGAGAGAGAGAGAGAGAGAGAGAGAAAGCCGATAGGAAGGGAGGAAAAGGGAAGAGAGCGAGAAAGCCGATATGAAGGGAGGGAGAGGGAAGAGAGAGAGAAAGCCGATAGGAAGGGAGGGAGAGGGAAGAGAGAAAGAAAGCCGATAGGAAGGGAGGGAGAGGGAAGAGAGAGAAAGCCGATATAGGAAGGGAGGGAGAGGGAAGAGAGAGAGAGAGAAAGCCGATAGGAAGGGAGGGAGAGGGAAGAGAGAGAGAAAGCCGATATAGGAAGGGAGGGAGAGGGAAGAGAGAGAGAAAGCCGATAGGAAGGGAGGGAGAGGGAAGAGAGAGAGAAAGCCGATAGGAAGGGAGGGAGAGGGAAGAGAGAGAGAAAGCCGATATAGGAAGGGAGGGAGAGGGAAGAGAGAAAAAAAGCCGATATGAAGGGAGGGAGAGGGAAGAGAGAGAAAGCCGATATAGGAAGGGAGGGAGAGGGAAGAGAGAGAGAGAGAGAAAGCCGATAGGAAGGGAGGGAGAGGGAAGAGAGAGGGAGAGAAAGCCGATAGGAAGGGAGAGAGAGGGAAGAGAGAGAGAGAGAAAGCCGATAGGAAGGGAGGGAGAGGGAAGAGAGAGAGAGAGAAAGCCGATAGGAAGGGAGGGAGAGGGAAGAGAGAGAGAGAGAAAGCCGATAGGAAGGGAGGGAGAGGGAAGAGAGGGAGAGGGAAGAGAGAGAGAGAGAAAGCCGATAGGAAGGGAGGGAGAGGGAAGAGAGAGAGAGAGAAAGCCGATAGGAAGGGAGGGAGAGGGAAGAGAGAGAGAGAGAAAGCCGATAGGAAGGGAGAGAGAGGGAAGAGAGAGAGAAAGCCGATATGAAGGGAGGGAGAGGGAAGAGAGAGAGAGAGAAAGCCGATAGGAAGGGAGGGAGAGGGAAGAGAGAGAGAAAGCCGTTAGGAAGGGAGGGAGAGGGAAGAGAGAGAGAAAGCCGTTAGGAAGGGAAGAGAGAGAGAAAGCCGTTAGGAAGGAAGGGAGAGGGAAGAGAAAGAGAAAGCCGATAGGAAGGGAGGGAGGGAGAGAGAGAGAGAGAGAGAGGGGGAAGAGAGGGAAAGAGAGAAAGAGGGGAAGAGAGAGAAAGTCGATAGGAATGAAGGGAGAGGGAAGAGAGAGAGGGAAGCCGATAGGAAGGGAGAGAGAGAGAGAGAGGGGAAGAGAAAAAGCGAAAGAGGGAAGAGAGAGAGAGAGAGAGAGAGAAAGCCGATAGGAAGGGAGGGAGAGGGAAGAGAGAGAGAAAGTCGATAGGAAGGGGGATGGAGAGACAGAGAGAGAGACAATGGGAAGAGAGAGGGGGAGAGAGAAAAAGCCGATAGGAAGGATGGGAGAGGGAAGAGAGAGAAAAAGCCGATAGGAAGGGAGGGAGAGGGAAGAGAGAGAGAAAGCCGATATGAAGGGAGGGAGAGGGAAGAGAGAGAGAAAGCCGATATAGGAAGGGAGGGGGAGGGAAGAGAGAGAAAAAGCCGATATGAAGGGAGGGAGAGGGAAGAGAGAGAAAGCCGATATAGGAAGGGAGGGAGAGGGAAGAGAGAGAGAGAGAGAAAGCCGATAGGAAGGGGGAGAGAGGGAAGAGAGAGAAAGCCGATATGAAGGGAGGGAGAGGGAAGAAAGAGAGAAAGCCGATATGAAGGGAGAGAGAGAGAGAGAGAGAGAGAGAGAGAGAGAGAAAGCCGATAGGAAGGGAGGAAAAGGGAAGAGAGCGAGAAAGCCGATATGAAGGGAGGGAGAGGGAAGAGAGAGAGAAAGCCGATAGGAAGGGAGGGAGAGGGAAGAGAGAAAGAAAGCCGATAGGAAGGGAGGGAGAGGGAAGAGAGAGAAAGCCGATATAGGAAGGGAGGGAGAGGGAAGAGAGAGAGAGAGAAAGCCGATAGGAAGGGAGGGAGAGGGAAGAGAGAGAGAAAGCCGATATAGGAAGGGAGGGAGAGGGAAGAGAGAGAGAAAGCCGATAGGAAGGGAGGGAGAGGGAAGAGAGAGAGAAAGCCGATAGGAAGGGAGGGAGAGGGAAGAGAGAGAGAAAGCCGATATAGGAAGGGAGGGAGAGGGAAGAGAGAAAAAAAGCCGATATGAAGGGAGGGAGAGGGAAGAGAGAGAAAGCCGATATAGGAAGGGAGGGAGAGGGAAGAGAGAGAGAGAGAGAAAGCCGATAGGAAGGGAGGGAGAGGGAAGAGAGAGAGAGAGAAAGCCGATAGGAAGGGAGAGAGAGGGAAGAGAGAGAGAGAGAAAGCCGATAGGAAGGGAGGGAGAGGGAAGAGAGAGAGAGAGAAAGCCGATAGG
Organism: Strongylocentrotus droebachiensis; assembly: GCA_035222895.1. NCBI lineage: Eukaryota > Metazoa > Echinodermata > Echinoidea > Camarodonta > Strongylocentrotidae > Strongylocentrotus > Strongylocentrotus droebachiensis. Next base: position 36,856 of record JAVYIG010002467.1, on the reverse strand, counting down.
AAGGGAGGGAGAGGGAAGAGAGAGAGAGAGAAAGCCGATAGGAAGGGAGGGAGAGGGAAGAGAGGGAGAGGGAAGAGAGAGAGAGAGAAAGCCGATAGGAAGGGAGAGAGAGAGAGAGAGGGGAAGAGAAAAAGCGAAAGAGGGAAGAGAGAGAGAGAGAGAGAGAAAGCCGATAGGAAGGGAGGGAGAGGGAAGAGAGAGAGAAAGTCGATAGGAAGGGGGATGGAGAGACAGAGAGAGAGACAATGGGAAGAGAGAGGGGGAGAGAGAAAAAGCCGATAGGAAGGATGGGAGAGGGAAGAGAGAGAAAAAGCCGATAGGAAGGGAGGGAGAGGGAAGAGAGAGAGAAAGCCGATATGAAGGGAGGGAGAGGGAAGAGAGAGAGAAAGCCTATATAGGAAGGGAGGGGGAGGGAAGAGAGAGAAAAAGCCGATATGAAGGGAGGGAGAGGGAAGAGAGAGAAAGCCGATATAGGAAGGGAGGAAGAGGGAAGAGAGAGAGAGAGAGAAAGCCGATAGGAAGGGGGAGAGAGGGAAGAGAGAGAAAGCCGATATGAAGGGAGGGAGAGGGAAGAAAGAGAGAAAGCCGATATGAAGGGAGAGAGAGAGAGAGAGAGAGAGAGAGAGAGAGAAAGCCGATAGGAAGGGAGGAAAAGGGAAGAGAGCGAGAAAGCCGATATGAAGGGAGGGAGAGGGAAGAGAGAGAGAAAGCCGATAGGAAGGGAGGGAGAGGGAAGAGAGAAAGAAAGCCGATAGGAAGGGAGGGAGAGGGAAGAGAGAGAAAGCCGATATAGGAAGGGAGGGAGAGGGAAGAGAGAGAGAGAGAAAGCCGATAGGAAGGGAGGGAGAGGGAAGAGAGAGAGAAAGCCGATATAGGAAGGGAGGGAGAGGGAAGAGAGAGAGAAAGCCGATAGGAAGGGAGGGAGAGGGAAGAGAGAGAGAAAGCCGATAGGAAGGGAGGGAGAGGGAAGAGAGAGAGAAAGCCGATATAGGAAGGGAGGGAGAGGGAAGAGAGAAAAAAAGCCGATATGAAGGGAGGGAGAGGGAAGAGAGAGAAAGCCGATATAGGAAGGGAGGGAGAGGGAAGAGAGAGAGAGAGAAAGCCGATAGGAAGGGAGGGAGAGGGAAGAGAGAGAGAGAGAAAGCCGATAGGAAGGGAGAGAGAGGGAAGAGAGAGAGAGAGAAAGCCGATAGGAAGGGAGGGAGAGGGAAGAGAGAGAGAGAGAAAGCCGATAGGAAGGGAGGGAGAGGGAAGAGAGAGAGAGAGAAAGCCGATAGGAAGGGAGGGAGAGGGAAGAGAGGGAGAGGGAAGAGAGAGAGAGAGAAAGCCGATAGGAAGGGAGGGAGAGGGAAGAGAGAGAGAGAGAAAGCCGATAGGAAGGGAGGGAGAGGGAAGAGAGAGAGAGAGAAAGCCGATAGGAAGGGAGAGAGAGGGAAGAGAGAGAGAAAGCCGATATGAAGGGAGGGAGAGGGAAGAGAGAGAGAGAGAAAGCCGATAGGAAGGGAGGGAGAGGGAAGAGAGAGAGAAAGCCGTTAGGAAGGGAGGGAGAGGGAAGAGAGAGAGAAAGCCGTTAGGAAGGGAAGAGAGAGAGAAAGCCGTTAGGAAGGAAGGGAGAGGGAAGAGAAAGAGAAAGCCGATAGGAAGGGAGGGAGGGAGAGAGAGAGAGAGAGAGAGGGGGAAGAGAGGGAAAGAGAGAAAGAGGGGAAGAGAGAGAAAGTCGATAGGAATGAAGGGAGAGGGAAGAGAGAGAGGGAAGCCGATAGGAAGGGAGAGAGAGAGAGAGAGGGGAAGAGAAAAAGCGAAAGAGGGAAGAGAGAGAGAGAGAGAGAGAAAGCCGATAGGAAGGGAGGGAGAGGGAAGAGAGAGAGAAAGTCGATAGGAAGGGGGATGGAGAGACAGAGAGAGAGACAATGGGAAGAGAGAGGGGGAGAGAGAAAAAGCCGATAGGAAGGATGGGAGAGGGAAGAGAGAGAAAAAGCCGATAGGAAGGGAGGGAGAGGGAAGAGAGAGAGAAAGCCGATATGAAGGGAGGGAGAGGGAAGAGAGAGAGAAAGCCGATATAGGAAGGGAGGGGGAGGGAAGAGAGAGAAAAAGCCGATATGAAGGGAGGGAGAGGGAAGAGAGAGAAAGCCGATATAGGAAGGGAGGGAGAGGGAAGAGAGAGAGAGAGAGAAAGCCGATAGGAAGGGGGAGAGAGGGAAGAGAGAGAAAGCCGATATGAAGGGAGGGAGAGGGAAGAAAGAGAGAAAGCCGATATGAAGGGAGAGAGAGAGAGAGAGAGAGAGAGAGAGAAAGCCGATAGGAAGGGAGGAAAAGGGAAGAGAGCGAGAAAGCCGATATGAAGGGAGGGAGAGGGAAGAGAGAGAGAAAGCCGATAGGAAGGGAGGGAGAGGGAAGAGAGAAAGAAAGCCGATAGGAAGGGAGGGAGAGGGAAGAGAGAGAAAGCCGATATAGGAAGGGAGGGAGAGGGAAGAGAGAGAGAGAGAAAGCCGATAGGAAGGGAGGGAGAGGGAAGAGAGAGAGAAAGCCGATATAGGAAGGGAGGGAGAGGGAAGAGAGAGAGAAAGCCGATAGGAAGGGAGGGAGAGGGAAGAGAGAGAGAAAGCCGATAGGAAGGGAGGGAGAGGGAAGAGAGAGAGAAAGCCGATATAGGAAGGGAGGGAGAGGGAAGAGAGAAAAAAAGCCGATATGAAGGGAGGGAGAGGGAAGAGAGAGAAAGCCGATATGAAGGGAGGGAGAGGGAAGAAAGAGAGAAAGCCGATATGAAGGGAGGGAGAGAGAGAGAGAGAGAGAAAGCCGATAGGAAGGGAGGAAAAGGGAAGAGAGAGAAAGCCGATATGAAGGGAGGGAGAGGGAAGAGAGAGAGAAAGCCGATATGATGGGAGGGAGAGGGAAGAGAGAGAGAGAAAGCCGATATGAAGGGAGGGAGAGGGAAGAGAGAGAGAAAGCCGATAGGAAGGGAGGGAGAGGGAAGAGAGAAAGAAAGCCGATAGGAATGAAGGGAGAGGGAAGAGAGAGAGGGAAGCCGATAGGAAGGGAGAGAGAGAGAGAGAGGGGAAGAGAAAAAGCGAAAGAGGGAAGAGAGAGAGGGAAGAGAGAGAGAAAGCCGATATGAAGGGAGGGAGAGGGAAGAGAGAGAGAAAGCCGATAGGAAGGGAGAGAGAGGGAAGAGAGAGAGAAAGCCGATAGGAAGGGAGGGAGAGGGAAGAGAGAGAGAAAGCCGATATAGGAAGGGAGGGAGAGGGAAGAGAGAGAGAAAGCCGATAGGAAGGGAGAGAGAGGGAAGAGAGAGAGAAAGCCGATAGGAAGGGAGGGAGAGGGAAGAGAGAGAGAAAGCCGTTAGGAAGGGAGGGAGAGGGAAGAGAAAGAGAAAGCCGTTAGGAAGGGAGGGAGAGGGAAGAGAGAGAGAAAGCCGTTAGGAAGGGAGGGAGAGGGAAGAGAAAGAGAAAGCCGTTAGGAAGGAAGGGAGAGGGAAGAGAAAGAGAAAGCCGTTAGGAAGGGAGGGAGAGGGAAGAGAGAGAGAAAGCCGTTAGGAAGGGAGGGAGAGGGAAGAGAAAGAGAAAGCCGTTAGGAAGGAAGGGAGAGGGAAGAGAAAGAGAAAGCCGATATGAAGGGAGGGAGAGGGAAGAGAGAGAGAAAGCCGATAGGAAGGGAGGGAGAGGGAAGAGAGAGAAAGCCGATAGGAAGGGAGGGAGAGGGAAGAGAGAGAGAAAGCCGATATGAAGGGAGGGAGAGGGAAGAGAGAGAGAAAGCCGATAGGAAGGGAGAGAGAGGGAAGAGAGAGAGAAAGCCGATAGGAAGGGAGTGAGAGGGAAGAGAGAGAGAAAGCCGATAGGAAGGGAGGGAGAGGGAAGAGAGAGAAAGCCGATAGGAAGGGAGGGAGAGGGAAGAGAGAGAGAAAGCCGATATGAAGGGAGGGAGAGGGAAGAGAGAGAGAAAGCCGATAGGAAGGGAGAGAGAGGGAAGAGAGAGAGAAAGCCGATAGGAAGGGAGGGAGAGGGAAGAGAGAGAAGAGAAAGCCGATAGGAAGGGAGGGAGAGGGAAGAGAGAGAGAAAGCCGATATGAAGGGAGGGAGAGGGAAGAGAGAGAGAAAGCCGATAGGAAGGGAGAGAGAGGGAAGAGAGAGAGAAAGCCGATAGGAAGGGAGGGAGAGGGAGAGAGAGAGAGAAAGCCGTTAGGAAGGGAGGGAGAGGGAAGAGAAAGAGAAAGCCGTTAGGAAGGAAGGGAGAGGGAAGAGAAAGAGAAAGCCGTTAGGAAGGGAGGGAGAGGGAAGAGAGAGAGAAAGCCGTTAGGAAGGGAGGGAGAGGGAAGAGAGAAGAGAAAGCCGTTAGGAAGGAGGGAGAGGGAAGAGAAAGAGAAAGCCGATATGAAGGGAGGGAGAGGGAAGAGAGAGAGAAAGCCGATAGGAAGGGAGGGAGAGGGAAGAGAGAGAAAGCCGATAGGAAGGGAGGGAGAGAGGGAAGAGAGAGAGAAAGCCGATATGAAGGGAGGGAGAGGGAAGAGAGAGAGAGAAAGCCGATAGGAAGGGAGAGAGAGGGAAGAGAGAGAGAAAGCCGATAGGAAGGAGTGAGAGGGAAGAGAGAGAGAAAGCCGATAGGAAGGGAGGGAGAGGGAAGAGAGAGAAAGCCGATAGGAAGGGAGGGAGAGGGAAGAGAGAGAGGAAAGCCGATATGAAGGGAGGAGAGGGGAAGAGAGAGAGAAAGCCGATAGGAAGGGAGAGAGAGGGAAGAGAGAGAGAAAGCCGATAGGAAGGGAGGGAGAGGAAGAGAGAGAGAAAGCCGATAGGAAGGGAGAGAGAGGGAAGAGAGAGAGAAAGCCGATAGGAAGGGAGTGAGAGGGAAGAGAGAGAGAAAGCCGATAGGAAGGGAGAGAGAGGGAAGAGAGAGAGAAAGCCGATAGGAAGGGAGAGAGGGAAGAGAGAGAGAAAGCCGATAGGAAGGGAGGAGAGGGAAGAGAGAGAGAAAGCCGATAGGAAGGGAGAGAGAGGGAAGAGAGAGATAAAGCCGATAGGAAGGGAGGGAGAGGGAAGAGAGAGAGAAAGCCGATAGGAAGGGAGAGAGAGGGAAGAGAGAGAGAAAGCCGATAGGAAGGGAGTGAGAGGGAAGAGAGAGAGAAAGCCGATAGGAAGGGAGAGAGAGAGGGAAGAGAGAGAGAAAGCCGATAGGAAGGGAGGGAGAGGGAAGAGAGAGAGAAAGCCGATAGGAAGGGAGTGAGAGGGAAGAGAGAGAGAAAGCCGATAGGAAGGAGAGAGAGGGAAGAGAGAGAGAAAGCCGATAGGAAGGGAGAGAGAGGGAAGAGAGAGAGAAAGCCGATAGGAAGGGAGAGAGAGGGAAGAGAGAGAGAAAGCCGATAGGAAGGGAGAGAGAGGGAAGAGAGAGAGAAAGCCGATAGGAAGGGAGGGAGAGGGAAGAGAGAGAGAAAGCCGATAGGAAGGGAGAGAGAGGGAAGAGAGAGAGAAAGCCGATAGGAAGGGAGTGAGAGGGAAGAGAGAGAGAAAGCCGATAGGAAGGGAGAGAGAGGGAAGAGAGAGAGAAAGCCGATAGGAAGGGAGGGAGAGGGAAGAGAGAGAGAAAGCCGATAGGAAGGGAGAGAGAGGGAAGAGAGAGAGAAAGCCGATAGGAAGGGAGTGAGAGGGAAGAGAGAGAGAAAGCCGATAGGAAGGGAGGGAGAGGGAAGAGAGAGAAAGCCGATAGGAAGGGAGGGAGAGGGAAGAGAGAGAGAAAGCCGATATGAAGGGAGGGAGAGGGAAGAGAGAGAGAAAGCCGATAGGAAGGGAGGGAGAGGGAAGAGAAGAGAGAAAGCCGATATGAAGGGAGGGAGAGGGAAGAGAGAGAGAAAGCCGATAGGAAGGGAGGGAGAGGGAAGAGAGAGAGAAAGCCGATAGGAAGGGAGAGAGAGGGAAGAGAGAGAGAAAGCCGATAGGAAGGGAGGGAGAGGGAAGAGAGAGAGAAAGCCGATAGGAAGGGAGGGAGAGGGAAGAGAGAGAAAGAGAAAGCCGATAGGAAGGGAGGGAGAGGGAAGAGAGAGAGAAAGCCGATATGATGGGAGGGAGAGGGAAGAAAGAGAGAAAGCCGATAGGAAGGGAGGGAGAGGGAAGAGAGAGAGAAAGCCGATAGGAAGGGAGAGAGAGGGAAGAGAGAAAGAAAGCCGATAGGAAGGGAGGGAGAGGGAAGAGAGAGAGAAAGCCGATAGGAAGGGAGAGAGAGGGAAGAGAGAGAAAAAGCCGATAGGAAGGGAGGGAGAGGGAAGAGAGAGAGAAAGCCGATAGGAAGGGAGGGAGAGGGAAGAGAGAGAGAGAGAAAGCCGATAGGAAGGGAGGGAGAGGGAAGAGAGAGAGAAAGCCGATATGATGGGAGGGAGAGGGAAGAAAGAGAGAAAGCCGATAGGAAGGGAGGGAGAGGGAAGAGAGAGAGAGAGAAAGCCGATAGGAAGGGGGAGAGAGGGAAGAGAGAGAGAAAGCCGATATGAAGGGAGAGAGAGGGAAGAGAGAGAGAAAGCCGATAGGAAGGGAGGGAGAGGGAAGAGAGAGAGAGAGAAAGCCGATAGGAAGGGAGGGAGAGGGAAGAGAGAGAGAGAGAAAGCCGATATGAAGGGAGGGAGAGGGAAGAGAGAGAGAAAGCCGATAGGAAGGGAGGGAGAGGGAAGAGAGAGAGAGAGAAAGCCGTTAGGAAGGGAGGGAGAGGGAAGAGAGAGAGAGAGAAAGCCGATATGAAGGGAGGGAGAGGGAAGAGAGAGAGAAAGCCGATAGGAAGGGAGGGAGAGGGAAGAGAGAGAGAGAGAAAGCCGTTAGGAAGGGAGGGAGAGGGAAGAGAGAGAGAGAGAGAAAGCCGTTAGGAAGGGAGGGAGAGGGAAGAGAGAGAGAGAGAAAGCCGATATGAAGGGAGAGAGAGGGAAGAGAGAGAGAAAGCCGATAGGAAGGGAGGGAGAGGGAAGAGAGAGAGAGAGAAAGCCGATAGGAAGGGAGGGAGAGGGAAGAGAGAGAGAGAGAAAGCCGATATGAAGGGAGGGAGAGGGAAGAGAGAGAGAAAGCCGATAGGAAGGGAGGGAGAGGGAAGAGAGAGAGAGAGAAAGCCGTTAGGAAGGGAGGGAGAGGGAAGAGAGAGAGAGAGAAAGCCGTTAGGAAGGGAGGGAGAGGGAAGAGAGAGAGAGAGAAAGCCGATATGAAGGGAGAGAGAGAGAGAGAGAGAGAGAGAGAGAAAGCCGATAGGAAGGGAGGAAAAGGGAAGAGAGCGAGAAAGCCGATATGAAGGGAGGGAGAGGGAAGAGAGAGAGAAAGCCGATAGGAAGGGAGAGAGAGGGAAGAGAGAGAGAAAGCCGATATGAAGGGAGGGAGAGGGAAGAGAGAGAGAGAGAAAGCCGATATGAAGGGAGGGAGAGGGAAGAGAGAGAGAGAGAAAGCCGATAGGAAGGGAGGGAGAGGGAAGAGAGAGAGAGAGAAAGCCGATATGAAGGGAGGGAGAGGGAAGAGAGAGAGAAAGCCGATAGGAAGGGAGAGAGAGGGAAGAGAGAGAGAAAGCCGATAGGAAGGGAGGGAGAGGGAAGAGAGAGAGAGAGAAAGCCGATAGGAAGGGAGAGAGAGGGAAGAGAGAGAGAAAGCCGTTAGGAAGGGAGGGAGAGGGAAGAGAGAGAGAGAGAAAGCCGATAGGAAGGGAGAGAGAGGGAAGAGAGAGAGAGAGAAAGCCGATAGGAAGGGAGGGAGAGGGAAGAGAGAGAGAGAGAAAGCCGATAGGAAGGGAGGGAGAGGGAAGAGAGAGAGAGAGAAAGCCGATATGAAGGGAGGGAGAGGGAAGAGAGAGAGAGAGAAAGCCGATAGGAAGGGAGGGAGAGGGGAAGAGAGAGAGAAAGCCGATAGGAAGGGAGAGAGAGGGAAGAGAGAGAGAAAGCCGATATGAAGGGAGGGAGAGGGAAGAGAGAGAGAAAGCCGATAGGAAGGGAGAGAGAGGGAAGAGAGAGAGAAAGCCGATAGGAAGGGAGAGAGAGGGAAGAGAGAAAGAAAGCCGATAGGAAGGGAGAGAGAGGGAAGAGAGAGAGAAAGCCGATAGGAAGGGAGAGAGAGGGAAGAGAGAAAGAAAGCCGATAGGAAGGGAGAGAGAGGGAAGAGAGAGAGAAAGCCGATATGAAGGGAGGGAGAGGGAAGAGAGAGAGAAAGCCGATAGGAAGGGAGAGAGAGGGAAGAGAGAGAGAAAGCCGATAGGAAGGGAGAGAGAGGGAAGAGAGAAAGAAAGCCGATAGGAAGGGAGAGAGAGGGAAGAGAGAGAGAAAGCCGATAGGAAGGGAGAGAGAGGGAAGAGAGAAAGAAAGCCGATAGGAAGGGAGAGAGAGGGAAGAGAGAGAGAAAGCCGATAGGAAGGGAGAGAGAGGGAAGAGAGAGAGAAAGCCGATAGGAAGGGAGAGAGAGGGAAGAGAGAGAGAAAGCCGATAGGAAGGGAGAGAGAGAGAGAGAGAGAGAAAGCCGATAGGAAGGGAGGGAGAGGGAAGAGAGAGAGAAAGCCGATATGAAGGGAGAGAGAGGGAAGAGAGAAAGAAAGCCGATAGGAAGGGAGAGAGAGGGAAGAGAGAGAGAAAGCCGATAGGATGGGAGGGAGAGGGAAGAGAGAGAGAAAGCCGATATGAAGGGAGAGAGAGGGAAGAGAGAAAGAAAGCCGATAGGAAGGGAGAGAGAGGGAAGAGAGAGAGAAAGCCGATAGGAAGGGAGGGAGAGGGAAGAGAGAGAAAGCCGATATGAAGGGAGAGAGAGGGAAGAGAGAGAGAAAGCCGATAGGAAGGGAGGGAGAGGGAAGAGAGAGAAAGCCGATAGGAAGGGAGAGAGAGGGAAGAGAGAGAGAAAGCCGATAGGAAGGGAGAGAGAGGGAAGAGAGAGAGAAAGCCGATAGGAAGGGAGGGAGAGGGAAGAGAGAGAGAAAGCCGATAGGAAGGGAGGGAGAGGGAAGAGAGAGAAAGCCGATAGGAAGGGAGAGAGAGGGAAGAGAGAGAGAAAGCCGATAGGAAGGGAGAGAGAGGGAAGAGAGAGAGAAAGCCGATAGGAAGGGAGGGAGAGGGAAGAGAGAGAGAAAGCCGATAGGAAGGGAGAGAGAGGGAAGAGAGAGAGAAAGCCGATATGAAGGGAGAGAGAGGGAAGAGAGAAAGAAAGCCGATAGGAAGGGAGAGAGAGGGAAGAGAGAGAGAAAGCCGATAGGAAGGGAGGGAGAGGGAAGAGAGAGAAAGCCGATATGAAGGGAGAGAGAGGGAAGAGAGAGAGAAAGCCGATAGGAAGGGAGAGAGAGAGAGAGAGAGAGAAAGCCGATAGGAAGGGAGAGAGAGGGAAGAGAGAGAGAAAGCCGATAGGATGGGAGGGAGAGGGAAGAGAGAGAGAAAGCCGATATGAAGGGAGAGAGAGGGAAGAGAGAAAGAAAGCCGATAGGAAGGGAGAGAGAGGGAAGAGAGAGAGAAAGCCGATAGGAAGGGAGGGAGAGGGAAGAGAGAGAAAGCCGATATGAAGGGAGAGAGAGGGAAGAGAGAGAGAAAGCCGATAGGAAGGGAGAGAGAGAGAGAGAGAGAGAAAGCCGATAGGATGGGAGAGAGAGAGAGAGAGAGAGAAAGCCGATAGGAAGGGAGAGAGAGGGAAGAGAGAGAGAAAGCCGATATGATGGGAGGGAGAGGGAAGAGAGAGAGAAAGCCGATAGGAAGGGAGAGAGAGGGAAGAGAGAGAGAAAGCCGATAGGAAGGGAGAGAGAGGGAAGAGAGAGAGAAAGCCGATAGGAAGGGAGGGAGAGGGAAGAGAGAGAGAAAGCCGATAGGAAGGGAGGGAGAGGGAAGAGAGAGAGAAAGCCGTTAGGAAGGGAGGGAGAGGGAAGAGAGAGAGAAAGCCGATAGGAAGGGAGAGAGAGGGAAGAGAGAGAGAAAGCCGATAGGAAGGGAGAGAGAGGGAAGAGAGAGAGAAAGCCGATAGGAAGGGAGGGAGAGGGAAGAGAGAGAGAGAGAAAGCCGATAGGAAGGGAGGGAGAGGGAAGAGAGAGAGAGAGAAAGCCGATAGGAAGGGAGAGAGAGGGAAGAGAGAGAGAAAGCCGATAGGAAGGGAGGGAGAGGGAAGAGAGAGAGAAAGCCGATAGGAAGGGAGGGAGAGGGAAGAGAGAGAGAAAGCCGTTAGGAAGGGAGGGAGAGGGAAGAGAGAGAGAAAGCCGATAGGAAGGGAGAGAGAGGGAAGAGAGAGAGAAAGCCGTTAGGAAGGGAGGGAGAGGGAAGAGAGAGAGAAAGCCGATAGGAAGGGAGAGAGAGGGAAGAGAGAGAGAAAGCCGATAGGAAGGGAGAGAGAGGGAAGAGAGAAAGAAAGCCGATAGGAAGGGAGAGAGAGGGAAGAGAGAGAGAAAGCCGTTAGGAAGGGAGGGAGAGGGAAGAGAGAGAGAGAGAAAGCCGATAGGAAGGGAGGGAGAGGGAAGAGAGAGAGAGAGAAAGCCGATAGGAAGGGAGAGAGAGGGAAGAGAGAGAGAAAGCCGATAGGATGGGAGGGAGAGGGAAGAGAGAGAGAAAGCCGATATGAAGGGAGAGAGAGGGAAGAGAGAAAGAAAGCCGATAGGAAGGGAGAGAGAGGGAAGAGAGAGAGAAAGCCGATAGGATGGGAGGGAGAGGGAAGAGAGAGAGAAAGCCGATATGAAGGGAGAGAGAGGGAAGAGAGAAAGAAAGCCGATAGGAAGGGAGAGAGAGGGAAGAGAGAGAGAAAGCCGATAGGAAGGGAGGGAGAGGGAAGAGAGAGAAAGCCGATATGAAGGGAGAGAGAGGGAAGAGAGAGAGAAAGCCGATAGGAAGGGAGGGAGAGGGAAGAGAGAGAAAGCCGATAGGAAGGGAGAGAGAGGGAAGAGAGAGAGAAAGCCGATAGGAAGGGAGGGAGAGGGAAGAGAGAGAAAGCCGATAGGAAGGGAGGGAGAGGGAAGAGAGAGAGAAAGCCGATAGGAAGGGAGGGAGAGGGAAGAGAGAGAGAGAGAAAGCCGATAGGAAGGGAGGGAGAGGGAAGAGAGAGAGAAAGCCGATAGGAAGGGAGAGAGAGGGAAGAGAGAGAGAAAGCCGATATGAAGGGAGAGAGAGGGAAGAGAGAAAGAAAGCCGATAGGAAGGGAGAGAGAGGGAAGAGAGAGAGAAAGCCGATAGGAAGGGAGGGAGAGGGAAGAGAGAGAAAGCCGATATGAAGGGAGAGAGAGGGAAGAGAGAGAGAAAGCCGATAGGAAGGGAGAGAGAGAGAGAGAGAGAGAAAGCCGATAGGAAGGGAGAGAGAGGGAAGAGAGAGAGAAAGCCGATAGGATGGGAGGGAGAGGGAAGAGAGAGAGAAAGCCGATATGAAGGGAGAGAGAGGGAAGAGAGAAAGAAAGCCGATAGGAAGGGAGAGAGAGGGAAGAGAGAGAGAAAGCCGATAGGAAGGGAGGGAGAGGGAAGAGAGAGAAAGCCGATATGAAGGGAGAGAGAGGGAAGAGAGAGAGAAAGCCGATAGGAAGGGAGAGAGAGAGAGAGAGAGAGAAAGCCGATAGGATGGGAGAGAGAGAGAGAGAGAGAGAAAGCCGATAGGAAGGGAGAGAGAGGGAAGAGAGAGAGAAAGCCGATATGATGGGAGGGAGAGGGAAGAGAGAGAGAAAGCCGATAGGAAGGGAGAGAGAGGGAAGAGAGAGAGAAAGCCGATAGGAAGGGAGAGAGAGGGAAGAGAGAGAGAAAGCCGATAGGAAGGGAGGGAGAGGGAAGAGAGAGAGAAAGCCGATAGGAAGGGAGGGAGAGGGAAGAGAGAGAGAAAGCCGTTAGGAAGGGAGGGAGAGGGAAGAGAGAGAGAAAGCCGATAGGAAGGGAGAGAGAGGGAAGAGAGAGAGAAAGCCGATAGGAAGGGAGAGAGAGGGAAGAGAGAGAGAAAGCCGATAGGAAGGGAGGGAGAGGGAAGAGAGAGAGAGAGAAAGCCGATAGGAAGGGAGGGAGAGGGAAGAGAGAGAGAGAGAAAGCCGATAGGAAGGGAGAGAGAGGGAAGAGAGAGAGAAAGCCGATAGGAAGGGAGGGAGAGGGAAGAGAGAGAGAAAGCCGATAGGAAGGGAGGGAGAGGGAAGAGAGAGAGAAAGCCGTTAGGAAGGGAGGGAGAGGGAAGAGAGAGAGAAAGCCGATAGGAAGGGAGAGAGAGGGAAGAGAGAGAGAAAGCCGTTAGGAAGGGAGGGAGAGGGAAGAGAGAGAGAAAGCCGATAGGAAGGGAGAGAGAGGGAAGAGAGAGAGAAAGCCGATAGGAAGGGAGAGAGAGGGAAGAGAGAAAGAAAGCCGATAGGAAGGGAGAGAGAGGGAAGAGAGAGAGAAAGCCGTTAGGAAGGGAGGGAGAGGGAAGAGAGAGAGAGAGAAAGCCGATAGGAAGGGAGGGAGAGGGAAGAGAGAGAGAGAGAAAGCCGATAGGAAGGGAGAGAGAGGGAAGAGAGAGAGAAAGCCGTTAGGAAGGGAGGGAGAGGGAAGAGAGAGAGAAAGCCGTTAGGAAGGGAGGGAGAGGGAAGAGAGAGAGAAAGCCGATAGGAAGGGAGAGAGAGGGAAGAGAGAGAGAAAGCCGTTAGGAAGGGAGGGAGAGGGAAGAGAGAGAGAAAGCCGATAGGAAGGGAGAGAGAGGGAAGAGAGAGAGAAAGCCGATAGGAAGGGAGAGAGAGGGAAGAGAGAAAGAAAGCCGATAGGAAGGGAGAGAGAGGGAAGAGAGAGAGAAAGCCGTTAGGAAGGGAGGGAGAGGGAAGAGAGAGAGAGAGAAAGCCGATAGGAAGGGAGGGAGAGGGAAGAGAGAGAGAGAGAAAGCCGATAGGAAGGGAGAGAGAGGGAAGAGAGAGAGAAAGCCGATAGGAAGGGAGGGAGAGGGAAGAGAGAGAGAAAGCCGATAGGAAGGGAGGGAGAGGGAAGAGAGAGAGAAAGCCGATAGGAAGGGAGAGAGAGGGAAGAGAGAAAGAAAGCCGATAGGAAGGGAGGGAGAGGGAAGAGAGAGAGAAAGCCGATAGGAAGGGAGAGAGAGGGAAGAGAGAGAGAAAGCCGATAGGAAGGGAGGGAGAGGGAAGAGAGAAAGAAAGCCGATATGAAGGGAGAGAGAGGGAAGAGAGAGAGAAAGCCGATAGGAAGGGAGGGAGAGGGAAGAGAGAGAGAAAGCCGATAGGAAGGGAGGGAGAGGGAAGAGAGCGAGAAAGCCGATAGGAAGGGAGAGAGAGGGAAGAGAGAGAGAAAGCCGATAGGAAGGGAGGGAGAGGGAAGAGAGAGAGAAAGCCGTTAGGAAGGGAGGGAGAGGGAAGAGAGAGAGAGAGAAAGCCGATAGGAAGGGAGGGAGAGGGAAGAGAGAGAGAGAGAAAGCCGATAGGAAGGGAGAGAGAGGGAAGAGAGAGAGAAAGCCGATAGGAAGGGAGGGAGAGGGAAGAGAGAGAGAAAGCCGATAGGAAGGGAGAGAGAGGGAAGAGAGAGAGAAAGCCGATAGGAAGGGAGGGAGAGGGAAGAGAGAGAGAAAGCCGATAGGAAGGGAGGGAGAGGGAAGAGAGCGAGAAAGCCGATAGGAAGGGAGAGAGAGGGAAGAGAGAAAGAAAGCCGATATGAAGGGAGAGAGAGGGAAGAGAGAGAGAAAGCCGATAGGAAGGGAGGGAGAGGGAAGAGAGAGAGAAAGCCGATAGGAAGGGAGGGAGAGGGAAGAGAGCGAGAAAGCCGATAGGAAGGGAGAGAGAGGGAAGAGAGAGAGAAAGCCGATAGGAAGGGAGGGAGAGGGAAGAGAGAGAGAAAGCCGTTAGGAAGGGAGGGAGAGGGAAGAGAGAGAGAGAGAAAGCCGATAGGAAGGGAGGGAGAGGGAAGAGAGAGAGAGAGAAAGCCGATAGGAAGGGAGAGAGAGGGAAGAGAGAGAGAAAGCCGATAGGAAGGGAGGGAGAGGGAAGAGAGAGAGAAAGCCGATAGGAAGGGAGAGAGAGGGAAGAGAGAGAGAAAGCCGATAGGAAGGGAGGGAGAGGGAAGAGAGAGAGAAAGCCGATAGGAAGGGAGGGAGAGGGAAGAGAGCGAGAAAGCCGATAGGAAGGGAGAGAGAGGGAAGAGAGAGAGAAAGCCGATAGGAAGGGAGGGAGAGGGAAGAGAGCGAGAAAGCCGATAGGAAGGGAGAGAGAGGGAAGAGAGAGAGAAAGCCGATAGGAAGGGAGGGAGAGGGAAGAGAGAGAGAAAGCCGTTAGGAAGGGAGGGAGAGGGAAGAGAGAGAGAAAGCCGATAGGAAGGAAGGGAGAGGGAAGAGAGAGAGAGAGAAAGCCGATAGGAAGGGAGAGAGAGGGAAGAGAGAGAGAGAGAAAGCCGATAGGAAGGGAGAGAGAGGGAAGAGAGAGAGAAAGCCGATAGGAAGGGAGAGAGAGGGAAGAGAGAGAGAGAGAAAGCCGATATGAAGGGAGGGAGAGGGAAGAGAGAGAGAAAGCCGATAGGAAGGGAGGGAGAGGGAAGAGAGAGAGAGAGAAAGCCGATAGGAAGGGAGGGAGAGGGAAGAGAGAGAGAGAGAAAGCCGATAGGAAGGGAGGGAAGAGGGAAGAGAGAGAAAGCCGATAGGAAGGGAGGGAGAGGGAAGAGAGAGAGAAAGCCGATAGGAAGGGAGAGAGAGGGAAGAGAGAGAGAAAGCCGATAGGAAGGGAGGGAGAGGGAAGAGAGAGAGAAAGCCGATAGGAAGGGAGGGAGAGGGAATAGAGCGAGAAAGCCGATAGGAAGGGAGAGAGAGGGAAGAGAGAAAGAAAGCCGATATGAAGGGAGAGAGAGGGAAGAGAGAGAGAAAGCCGATAGGAAGGGAGGGAGAGGGAAGAGAGAGAGAAAGCCGATAGGAAGGGAGGGAGAGGGAAGAGAGCGAGAAAGCCGATAGGAAGGGAGAGAGAGGGAAGAGAGAGAGAAAGCCGATAGGAAGGGAGGGAGAGGGAAGAGAGAGAGAAAGCCGTTAGGAAGGGAGGGAGAGGGAAGAGAGAGAGAGAGAAAGCCGATAGGAAGGGAGGGAGAGGGAAGAGAGAGAGAGAGAAAGCCGATAGGAAGGGAGAGAGAGGGAAGAGAGAGAGAAAGCCGATAGGAAGGGAGGGAGAGGGAAGAGAGAGAGAAAGCCGATAGGAAGGGAGAGAGAGGGAAGAGAGAGAGAAAGCCGATAGGAAGGGAGGGAGAGGGAAGAGAGAGAGAAAGCCGATAGGAAGGGAGGGAGAGGGAAGAGAGCGAGAAAGCCGATAGGAAGGGAGAGAGAGGGAAGAGAGAGAGAAAGCCGATAGGAAGGGAGGGAGAGGGAAGAGAGCGAGAAAGCCGATAGGAAGGGAGAGAGAGGGAAGAGAGAGAGAAAGCCGATAGGAAGGGAGGGAGAGGGAAGAGAGAGAGAAAGCCGTTAGGAAGGGAGGGAGAGGGAAGAGAGAGAGAAAGCCGATAGGAAGGAAGGGAGAGGGAAGAGAGAGAGAGAGAAAGCCGATAGGAAGGGAGAGAGAGGGAAGAGAGAGAGAGAGAAAGCCGATAGGAAGGGAGAGAGAGGGAAGAGAGAGAGAAAGCCGATAGGAAGGGAGAGAGAGGGAAGAGAGAGAGAGAGAAAGCCGATATGAAGGGAGGGAGAGGGAAGAGAGAGAGAAAGCCGATAGGAAGGGAGGGAGAGGGAAGAGAGAGAGAGAGAAAGCCGATAGGAAGGGAGGGAGAGGGAAGAGAGAGAGAGAGAAAGCCGATAGGAAGGGAGGGAAGAGGGAAGAGAGAGAAAGCCGATAGGAAGGGAGGGAGAGGGAAGAGAGAGAGAAAGCCGATAGGAAGGGAGAGAGAGGGAAGAGAGAGAGAAAGCCGATGGGAAGGGAGTGAGAGGGAAGAGAGCGAGAAAGCCGATATGAAGGGAGGGAGAGGGAAGAGAGAGAGAAAGCCGATAGGAAGGGAGGGAGAGGGAAGAGAGAGAGAAAGCCGATAGGAAGGGAGGGAGAGAGAGAGAGGTGGCAGAGGAAAGACGGAGAGTAAATTAGTGGAACATAGATGTACACAAAAAGACAATGATTAATTAAGTACTCTGTGATCGATGTCATAGACTGGAGACAGATTACCGTTGCGCATCGCGACATATTATTACGCCACCAGTGAACGAAACTGATTTTCTGAATATAGATAGATATATTGATTAAGTTGGCTGGTGAAGCTTAAAGCCAAACAATCTAGATAATCTTCTCTCTCAGATTTGGTCCCAGGGATCTCAGTCATGTAGAAATACTGTAAGCATGCGTGAACACAGGTTTTCCCGGAGGTTTTCCAGACAACCCCTAAACGAAGTTTTTTTTTCTGAAGCCAGAGTACACCCTATAAATGAGGATTTTGGGTGTTTTTTTCCCCCGCATTCACACCCTAAACGAGTATTTCACAAAAGTGTACTCCTGGTCAAGTATCGTAAAATTGTAACCCCTTGAGCATTTTGAAGCGCGATAGGGATTACAGTTTTAAGTTGTTGACAATGTTAAATAAATTGCGCTTCTGGTGTAAAATTATTTTAAATATAGGAGCAATAAGGCCTTGTATTGCCCTTTGCGACCGACCCGCAAATCTGAAAATCTACGGTCGGCATTTTAAAAAAGTTTTTTTTTTTGTAACCGTTTTTTAGATTTTTTTAAAAATGAATGAATAAAATAACATGGGATATAAGTGCATAAAATCAAATTATTCCAAAATTCTCACTCGTGTAAACCATGAATAATTATGAGATGAAAAAGATATCAATGGAATGATGACGATGTATTAAAGCACTAACAAAACTGAGAAATATCAGCCAAAAGAGGGCAGGAAAAAAAAAAAAAAAAAAACAATAATAACATTCAAATCTGAAAAATATCGGCCCAAAGAGGGCGACAAAAAAAAAGTTTAAAAAAAAAAAAACTTTTCCGACCGACCGACCCATGTGTGGGCACCCAAAGGGCAATACAACAAGTTTTTATTTTAGGCCTAACATCAACCTGTACACTTCCAAATGGGTTTAATGCACAGCCATCACAAGTCCTTTCTTTGAGAAAAAAGTAATAACATTTCAAATTTGATCTATTTAATATAAATTACATGAAGTGTTTACAAAAAAGTACACAGTGTACAATGAACAGCTGACGTAACCGAAAGCTATAGACAACCGGCTTCCCAACCAGCTTTCAATTCGGAGTCAGGATTTAGAAAAAAATACCCTTAATCGCGTACAGTAGGATTTTGAAAAAGTACCCTTTTTTCTTGAGGAATTATCTAGATAATCTTCTCAATCAGATTCGGTCTATCAAATTAATTCAGTATACACCAAGGAAGTAGGGTTTTCCGCGCATGCATTGTGATCTCTCGTGATACTAATGTTTCCAATCATGTTCAGTGTTTCACCAAAATCTGGCACAAATAGATTTTTACTTTCCATTCTCAAAACGATGTTGCTAGATGAAGCGTGTACGGATTAATGCCATCAATTATAGTTACATTTTGATAGCATATTACTTCTACTTTATGAAAAGTAAGGAATCATATTCCTGAATCGTATACGGCTCATTATAGTCATTATGTTCACAATATCCGTTTGTTTTCGGGTTTTTTTCTTTCTGGGACGCACTGAATAGGAACCTTTAGATTTGCACGACGACATAGTGCACTGCTACGTATGACGACCTTTGAAGGCAATGTGACGTCCTTTCAGTGTCTTAAAAGGACGTCACATTGCCTTAAAAGGACGTTACACGTAGGCGACGTAGCAGTCCACTATGTCGACGTGCAAATCTAAAAGTCCCTATATACTATCAGCTTCCAGGCATGACCCGCGAGTTATTGTCCCCTCTCTCTCTCTCTCTCTCTCTCTCTCTCTCTTCCTCTCTCTTTCTCTATATCTATCTACACATTTAAAGGTTTAGGACAATGCCCGCATTTCCTTTAAGGTAGATGAAACCAAGTATCAACAGGCTGGTTTTCCCTTTGTAAGCACATTATCTAGAAATAAAATTTACCGAAATTACAAAAGAAGAATCATATTATCTTTATCACAAGACAAGAGTGGGTAGAATAATAATAATAATAATAATAATGGTGGCTTCTTATATATATCGCACATGTCTGTCACGTTGTGACGCTCCTGGCGCTGCACCGATTGAGAATGAGAGCTACACAATTTTAGAAGGATACTCACTTATCTCTAAAAAGTGAGAACAAAAGAAGGGGGTTAACTGGTCAGCAAATAATTCTATACACTGGTATTTCCTTCAAGGTAGATGAAACCGGGTTCAATAGGTTGGTTTTCCATTTGTAAGCACATTATCTAGAAATAAAATTTAACCGAAATTACAAAAGAAGAATTATATCATCTTTATCACAAGACACAAGAGGGTAGAATGAGACGTACACAATTTTAGAAGGGTACTCATTAGTACTATTCATCTAGTAAACCCGAAACTACTTATTGCCCATAGATCCATAAGACACCATGTTCCTGACCTATGGAACTCTCTCCCAGAATCTATTAACTCATGTTGCTCCCTCTGCTCAAAGTTAAAACAATGTTATTATCAAAATATTCAAGGTAAAACTTTTGCATCAACTCTTCAGTCTTTATCATAATGTCATCTCTTCTTTCATTCGAATCATTATCATCATCATATTCATCACCATCTTCATCATCATTCTCGTCATCATTCTCATCTGCATTGTCAATATCACCATCATCAAAATTTGTATTTTCAATTACCTATCCGTTCTGCTTAAAGATAAACTTTAGTACTGGTAATGCGATTGCATTGTGAAAGAAAAGGTGTGGAAAGGATCAGAAACAGTTGATCATGTAGCATGTAAGTATTGGTGTGCACTGCAAGGTTCTAGAGTCATCAAAATCATAATAAATTTGACCGAGTCTTGGTAAAGTAACACGCACTGTACACAGAAAGCTATATATGGGACAACACGCATGGTGTCGGGGCTGGTACTACCTTGATTTCCTTGTCTTTCTATGCTCATTACTCAGCCAGTATGTGTTTCTCATACACCAGAGCAGATGCAACATGTTATAGATGTATTTTCATCAGCATCAAAGAAGTTCGGTCTACAAATAAACATCAAAAAGACTGAAGTACTATTCCAACCAGGTACAGACCACCGAGAGGAGGAGGAGATCCTAGTGGATGGGACAGCCCTAAACCAGGTAGATGACTTCACTTACCTCGGCAGCACTATATCCAAAGACGGACGCATCGACTCTGAGCTGGTGAAAAGAATGTCAAAGGCCAGCAGTGCCTTTGGAAGACTGCAAACCAGGCTATGGAACAACCATCATGTCTCAACAAGAGTGAAGTGCAAAATCTACAGGGCTATCGTCCTATCCACTCTCTTATACGGTGCGGAAAGCTGGACTCTCTACAAAAGTCAAGTAAAGAAACTTCACGCGTTCATGATGAGACACCTTCGAGCAATCATGAGAATCAGTTGGAAGGACAAGGTGACCAACAAAGAGGTACTAGAGCGAGCAAACCTTCCTTCTATGGAGGACCTGCTCATCAGGAAGAACCTACGATGGACAGGCCATATCATCAGGATGCCCTCTGAGAGGTTACCAAAGCAAGTACTATTCTCGCAACTACCCGCTGGCGAAAGAGGGATTGGTCGTCCACGGCTTCGCTACAAGGACACGATCAAGAGGTACCTTAAGCGGAGGCAAATTGAAACCAAGACTTGGACAACTGCTGCAGGCCAGCGAGCTGTATGGAGAACAGCTGTAAAGTGAAAATGAAGGCGGTCATTGTCGCTTCGCGACAGACAGCTACTACTACTACTCAGCCAGTATACATTTTCTTCCAAAATTGTTTGGCACATGACATTTATTTGTAATCTTGAACATTCGGTGTAAGTTTCGTTTGATTCTGTGAGAATTCATTTCTTTTTTTTTTACCAGAACTCAAGTTTAGCTTTAATAAATGTGTTAATCTATTTCATGAGTTTGTGTCTGGGGCTGTCGTATTATCAAGCAATCTGCTAACAATGACAGTCCTTCTTCCGCAAATAGTTTTAGAATGTTTGAGGAAATTTAGTATTTATGACAGTATCATTTCATTTTTCGAAAATAATAGTTTATATATATTTGCTTATTTGTGATTCATTGTCAGAAAGATACTTATTGTACTTTATATTATTATTGTTATCGAAAAACTGTGTACTTACATGAATGCAAAAGAAAAGAAAAGAAAATCAAATTTCATTGAGTTATGTAGTGTGTGAAATATTAATTTTGAGCCAAAAATGTGTTTTTTTTTGTAGATATTTTATTTCTTCTCTAATTTTGGCCAGAATCTCGGTATATTATCTGAACAAAAGTGATTGGACATATTTCAGTAGTGCAGAAAGTTCAAAGGATTTGGAGTGCTGACTGCAATTGATAATTACTTCTTCTGTACTCTAAAGTACTCTGGGATGTTTCAGGAAATATGGGCATTGGTAGTTGCCTCCCCCTTCCAGGAGGGGTAAAACATCTCAACTTACTGTGTTCTTAAACTTTTACTAAGGGGACTCTGATTTGGGTTACAGGGGAGGGGGCATCGCTCAAAATAAATTATTTAAGGACGTAAATGTCAGCGTTTTGAAATAATGTCTTGTTCGCAACCTGCTTAGTATTTCTTGTTCTTCGTTGGATATCTGTCAGGAGGGGAAAGTTGCGCCCCCCTCCCCCCCCCCCCCCCCCCCCCCACACCCCGCCCCTCCTCCAAATACTATTGTGAGATCATGGTTAAACGCGATTTAGAGTGTGTCGGATAATTGGTAATTATGTAATAATAAACATGATATATTTGCATCATTTTTTCTTCGTTATATATCTGTCAGGATCGTTGGGCTAATTGCACCCCCATCATTGCCCCTCCTCCAAATACGGTCGTTGACATGGTAAAACGCCACTTAAAGTGTGTCGGATAATCGGTATTGTATAATAATATCATTTATATGCAGTGGAACTAGAGCGTTACTGCGTCCAAAGCCGATCACCACATCATTTTAAGGTTTTAGAACTCGGTTAACTTCACAATTTGGTATACAGTCGATTTGGTCATGCGCACACTCTAAAAATAGAGTGCAAAATTTTGCTGTGCAAAATCGCTAGTTAAAAAAGTTGGGTAAAGTATTACCCAACCTTGTGCCAAACACCAAGTCCCTTCGAAATTTCATTACACTTGCCATAGTGTCATATCAAAAATTGACTGTGCGCATTTCCGGGGTAAGAAAGTAACGATGCAGATTAATATTTGAACCACGCGTTGGGTAAACACAAGTTTTGACACCTAAACGTTGGTATTTATGACACAGCTGATGTTAAAAACTATGATTGAAGCGCCAGCGTGGTCGGTCGTTCCGAATCAGCTGTTCATTGAATTAATCGTGTTCAAGATCGACAGAAGATGGACGACTTTGTTCGAAATAGACTACGATCATGCACTTGTGTCTTTCCGCAGCATTTATTTGCATGAATGCGTGTAAATTTTCTCAATATGGACATGAAATTCCTCATAATTCTGGACAATACATTATTCGTATGGAGAATGTCATCCGTGATGCAATCACCTACTGCGAGCACGCCAAGCGAAAGACTGTCTAGCCAAGAGGGAGAGAGAGGTCTGCTACTTATACACTACACTGCATATAACATGTACCTTTCCAGCCAACTCCTCAGACAAATTTTCTTTTTTACCCAAATCTGTGTAAAAATAAAAAATCATACAATAAGGTTGGGTTAAAATTTTACCCAACTTTTGGGTAAAAAAATACACAAGAACAAAGTAAACGAGTACCCAGGATTAGTTGGGTAAGATTTACCCAATGTTGTGTCAAAAGGGGAACATGGTTGTCGTTGGGTAACATTTTACCTTTTACATTGGGTCAAATATATTGCACATCAGTTGGGTAAAACATTAAACATTTGCTGGGTAGAATGTTTGAGGAAATTTAGTATTTATGACAGTATCATTTCATTTTTCGAAAATAATAGTTTATATATATTTGCTTATTTGTGATTCATTGTCAGAAAGATACTTATTGTACTTTATATTATTATTGTTATCGAAAAACTGTGTACTTACATGTATGCAAAAGGTAAGAAAATCAAATCAATTTTCATTGAGTTATGTAGTGTGTGAAATTTTAATTTTGAGCCAAAAATGTGTTTTTTTTTTGTAGATATTTTATTTCTTCTCTAATTTTGGCCAGAATCTCGATTGGACATATTTCAGTAGTGCAGAAAGTTCAAAGGATTTGGAGTGCTGACTGCAATTGATAATTACTTCTTCTGTACTCTAAAGTACTCTGGGATGTTTCAGGAAATGTGGGCATTGGTAGTTGCCTCCCCCTTCCAGGAGGGGTAAAACATCTCAACTTACTGTGTTCTTAAACTTTTACTAAGGGGACTCTGATTTGGGTTACAGGGGAGGGGGCATCGCTCAAAATAAATTATTTGAGGACGTAAATGTCAGCGTTTTGAAATAATGTCTTGCTCCCAACCTGCTTAGTATTTCTTGTTCTTCGTTGGGAGGGGAAAGTTGCGCCTCTCCCCCCTGCCCCCTCCCCCACCCCCCCCCCCCATCCCGCCCCTCCTCCAAATACTCTTGTGAGATCATGGTTAAACGCGATTTAGAGTGTGTCGGATAATTGGTAATTATGTAATAATAAACATGATATATTTGCATCATTTTTTCTTCGTTATAATTATATCTGTCAGGATCGTTGGGCTAATTGCACCCCCATCATTGCCCCTCCTCCAAATACGGTCGTTGACATGGTAAAACGCCACTTAAAGTGTGTCGGATAATCGGTATTGTATAATAATATCATTTATATGCAGTGGAACTAGAGCGTTACTGCGTCCAAAGCCGATCACCACATCATTTTTAAGGTTTTAGAACTCGGTTAATTTCACAATTTGGTATACAGTCGATTTGGTCATGCGCATACTATAACTCCGAATTGGATTATTGTGAAACATATTTAAGGTGTTGCAAATTTGAGATATATTTTCCAAATCATTAGCAGTGGTCACCACAATGTAATTGTATAGCCCAATAATCAGACGATAACATGTGTCTTTTGTATTATTTTTTCCATTTTTTCCATGAACATCAAAAATATCTGTTATCTCACCAGTTCAACAAATATTTGTATCTTGAGTAGTCGATTTTATTCATATTCTAAATGTAAATTGCCTTGAATGTAATGTTTATTAATTTGTCGCGAATGAAAATCAGTAAAAACCCTGTGGAGGGAAAAATATTGAAAGAAAAATCAAGGTTTCATGACCCATTATACTCTGGCAACAATTACTGCGCTGCGGTCTGAAATTAATTAGTGGATTCTACAATGTACTGTAGAAGTAAGTTCTTAAAGCGAACTTCAACATTGTGCCAAAAACGAAACTAATTTTAATCCTAAACATAACCTGGAATAGGCAAATAATGTAGAAGTGTTTTGAACAGTTGATATTTTATTCAAACTAGCGATTGAACCACTCCATCCTTATGTGCGATTATATTCGCAAAGATTTTTTCTATAAAGGTTCGAAGCTGGCGCTAATTGCATTGACACATAATTAAAGAGCTGCAGATTTAATATTTCATGATATTTCACAATATTCAGACGTGACACGGAGCGATTGGAAGGAATTGTCTAAAAATAGAGACCAAAAAGAGGCGAAAGTTGAAATAACTCAGGCCAATAAATATGGAGTTACAAAAGTTTGAAATATGAAAGCAATAAATCCAAGCAAATCTCACATCGGCAATTTAAGAATCATACTTTTTGAAAAAATGGCAGTTTAATCAGGGAGAATCCAGAATGCAATTAAGCAGACTGTCTCTTCAATCATTTTGTTTTTCTTTTAAAAGCTTCATACTCTGAACATGCGCTATAGAAATATAATTTATTATTATTATTATACCAGCCAATTGCAAGGTCTTCATTATATACATGTAGATTTCCTTTAAAGCCAAATATATGTTTGTTTTACAGTAATACATTTCAGTTATTGAGTAAGAATGATATGTCATTGAACTCTCCAATTCTTCCATCATCATCTGGGACATCTGGAAGTTTAGCATAATAGCCTTCTGCCTAAAGTGGCCAGTGGCCCACTCACCGGTATACAAAATAGATTTTAATCAGCGCTAGACAAATTACTTGTTCATAATTTAACTCATTGGTGATTAGCTTAATTGGTGGGGAGATGCTTTAGCAGTCACGCAAAACGAACACTCGCAAATTATTATTCAATACAATCTGAAAAATATATACTATTATCTTGATCAATTAGGAATAAATCATTGTCAAAATCATTCCATAAATTGGGGTATAAATAATGATTCCACCATTATTACCAACAGTGTATATATCGTTTAACTTATTCAAAATTCAAAATAATGATAACAAATACTGTCGAAGATGATGATGGTTATAAATAATGAGAGAAACAATAATAACAATGATAATAATAATAATGATGATGATGATGATGATAAAAATAATGATACAAATAATAATGATAACAGATAATAACAATACTATTTCCGAATTCTACGCAATCGTACAATTTCAAAAGTGTTTTAAGTCCATTTATTTCCATTCTTTTTCTCATATTATTCCACTATGTAAAATCGATTTATATCCGTGTTCCTTATGAATATGTCATTGTAGATTTGCTAGTGTTTTATCTATTGTGTATATTATTTTCTATTGTTGATTGTTTATTGTTCATGTAATGCCAACAACTAAATTTCCAAATGGACCAATAAAACTATTCTGAATCTGAATCTGAATTAATCTAAATGCTGTGTTTGTCGTTAAACAGATCATCGAAAGGCCAGAGAAAGAAGAATACCAATCCACTTGAACTTTGTTGACTTTAAATCATCATATATGACGAGGAGCTCTCTGGAAATGTCTGCGTTCCATTGGAGTGGGCAAGTCCTTAGTTGACCTCATAGAGAGCAAGTACAAACAAACTAAATGTTCTGTTATGGTGAATGAAAAATAACTGAATGGTTTCATGTCATAACTGGTGTAAGATAAGGCTGCCTCCTCTCAAGTCTCTTCAACCTATTCCTTAAATACGAGATGAAGGGCATCCAACATCAGGTCTTCAGATGACACCATCCTTATAGCACTTGTATTTGAAAACCTCAAAATGTCAACAAATGAACCAGAGAAGGCATGTAGAAGATGGGGAATGAAAATCAATGCAACAAAATGGAAGGTCATGACAGAGGATCAGGCGCGTGCGTAGGGGTGTTTCGGGGGTTACCCCCCTCATTATTATTTTTTGCTGAAGGGGGGGGGGGGGGTATTGTGTGCTATAAGGATGGTGTTATCTGAAGACCTGATGTTGTTTATACGCATGTCACCCATGTATATTCTTCACGCCGCTTTGTTGGATGCCCATCATCTCGTATTTAAGGAATAGATTGAAGAGACTTGGAGAGAGGAGGCAGCAACTTGGAAAAGCCCACTCTCGGCGAAATACGAATAACTCTGTTTTTCGATCAACAGTGTTTATCGCCGATGAACACTGTTAATGGAGAGAAACTATGTTTTTTCGTGTATTAATACCCTTCCTTTTCCCGCATAGCTTGGCTTCAATCCCATTCATTTTAATTTCGATTCGTATGCACAAGGGTTATTCTCTGTATCACGTTACAATGATTAATGAGAAATTTCTAATCGGTCGTGGCGTTCAATTCATTAGTAAATTAACAAATGTAGTTTCCACTTTATAATTTATAAAGAGCCAAATAGGTTTTATTTTTCCTAGCTAGCCGTTGGAAACAGAAACTTGTTTCTCGAGAAAAAAATTAAATGGGTTATGGAGAGAGAAAGAGAGAGAGACAGGATGAGAGAGAGAGAGTGATAGAAAGACACTGTGTTAGAGAGAGAAAGAGAGAGAGAGAGTGTGTGAGAGAAAGAGAAATAGAGGGAGAGAAGGGAGAAAAAGAGTGAAGTGTGTGTGTTTGCTTGGGTGAGAAACACAGAGAGAGAGAGAAAGAGCGAAAGAGAAAGATTATATAGAACATAATGATACACCGTACTTATATAGCGCATATCACAATATGTCTCTATGCGCTGTAAGAAAGAGTAAGTAGGAAATATGGATGGAGTAACATAAGAAGAGTGAGATATGCTCAACATACTTTCTCTCGTTAACATTGGAAAGTATTTTTGAAAAGAAATGTTTAAGAGGCGCCTTAAAGTTTTCAACAGTATCACAGTTGTTTTGTGTTTTTTTCCGGTAGTTTATTCCAAAGTTCAGCCGATGCAACATGAAAAGAGCAAGACCCGTATCATTTAGTATTTATTTGTGAAATAGTGAAGAAAGACTTTTGGGAAGATCTGAGGTTCTGTTTAGAACATATAGGGTAAGGAATTCCCTGTAATGTTAGTAGGAGCTAATCCTGTGAGGCACTTTTTTTCTTCAGAATAGGGGAGATATGTTCACTTGAACGAGATTTAGTCACAAGCCGTGCGGCAGAATTTTGGATTCTTTGGATTCGGTTCAGTTGATTTTCAGGTAGATTGTAGAGAAGAGCATTACACTGATCGATATGACACATTACTAGGCTATGAACTAGTCGTTCTGTCAATTTCTCATCTAAGTAAAAACCTAATTGGTCCTATTTTATTTAAGGAGAAGGAGGCTGCACGGCAAACCTTACTTATTTGATCAGTCAGTTATCAATAATTGTCACATATAACACCTAAATTTCGAACGTTTACTGATGGTTGTAAAACATGGCTTTCAAGCAATATTGAAGGGCATTCAGTTTGGTGAAATCGTGAGAAAACATGAAGAACTTGTGTTTTCTTTTCATTCAAAGACAAGGAATTACTGTAAGACCATGTTTTAACATCATTCAGGCATTTGAAAAATGACGCCGAATTGATCGCCGATTTAAAGCGCGACATTCGGCGTCGGTGTGAACTAGGCATTAGTGAGAGGCAATCGGGCTTCCGACCGCTTCACTCAACAGGAATGGCGCTAGTTGATGTAAATGATTTCTTACTGAGGGGGAAAGATAGGGGGTCTTATCTCCGGTGCATTATTTTTGGATTTGAAACGTGCGTTTGATTAATACGAATCACGATAGTTTACCCTACAAATTAGACAAGTATGGTGTAAAAGGAAATAATTAAAATTGCCTGGTTTAAAATGTTACTTAAGTGATCGAGTACAGTGCGTCGTGGTTGAAGGTACTCAGTATGGATTTAGAGGTGTAAATACTGGAATACCACAGGGATCAATATTGGGCCCCCTTCATTTTACTGTTTTTATTAATGACCTCTGTAATTTGCCCTATTGTGAAAATACTAAAATATTTTTATACGCCGATGATGCGGAAATATTTTGCCAAGGCAAATAAATTGCCCTTGTTGAGCAACCGCTTTAAAAGATGACTTAATGTTGAATATTAAAAAGCGTAAGATCATGTTATTTGGGACTAGAAAACGAATCAAAAATCAAATTGTACGCTTGACATTCAAAGATAACGTTATAGAAGTTGTAAATATATTCAAATATATTTGTGTAATATTTGATAATTGTTTGAACTGTGATATACATTTACCGGAAACTACATTATCATACTGTTTAAGATGGCAATCGGTTGTTGAGGGAGTGCAATACCGATGTATAATATGGATCTACAGTGCGTCCCAGAAAAAACGAAACCAAGAATTATCGATGTGTTATCATAACTGAATCACAATTGTAAGTAATAAATGGCACATATTTGAAAAAAAGCTTAGATCCTCCTCTTTCAGTTGTAGCAACTGACATGATGCACATTTCACGCATGAGTGATTAAAAACAATTTTAAAGAGAGGGTACCAAAAAGTCATTTTTAGGGCGGTATCAGAATTTCAAAGAGAAGATCTCATTTTTAGAAAGTTCATTTTCTGCCCTTTCACATGATACCTCAATCAGGACAAATGAGCCAGGAATAACAAAGTTATGTTAGTTTAATGTAATGCTTGCATTTCCATAATTTGATTAAACGAATTCGTTTCACTGGCTGCCTGCCGTATCAACAAACAGAGTTGTCAAAAGACTTAAGTGCCACTCTAACCCAACCAACATCGTGGAGGCTGAGCTACCATTATCAGCATGACTGTGAACCGTGTGAAGAATGTCGATCAAGTAGTGACTGGTAGAAATACCTTTTAAATTATCATACTGAGTAGGATCCAACCTTGACATCATTGGATAACTCATAATTCCTGTTTTAAGTGCTCATGTTTTATCGTTTAAATATCACATGAAATCCTTGCACTAAAACACAAGCATTAACATCTTAATCAAATTATACAAGCAATAGGGGCAGTGCAAATGCAAATTTCAAGACATAGATAACAGTTTTTAATGCTCTAGTCACCTATCATGATTTGTATGAATTACTAAAACTAGAGAACGACCGGGGGCTCCAACATCATGACCCCCGAGAGTTCTATGACCCTGAAGCACAGGGTTCCTGACGAAGTCTCTTGGACCCCACCAAGCAGGGCTCGCGTGCATCTTGACTCTCCTATCCTTTCGGGAAATCTTTGATCTGCACTGAGCTGAATATGCGTATTCTCCGATTCATTCGTTCGCATTTCCTTGCAAAATGATTTTTCTTCTACATTGGGATCGAATAAATCCTACATAGAATGATAGGAGTATTTATTGTGTATCATTTAATATTATTTGGAATATAGTGAAAACCCTATGCTTTGAAACAAGCAGAGTATCTTCAGACATGTACCTCCTCAGTGATAAATATAATAGTCAGATCATGTTTACATGAGCTAGGTAAAACAGTGATTACTAACTCATGTCTCATAACAAAAATATACAACAGAACTGAAATACCATTATGTAGTTTGAGAAGCACACTCGGCAACTCAAAACCTAAGTTTAAAACTTATCTACATGAAAGTGGATCTCCTCTGGATTTTCAATTGAATCAAAACAATCAAGGAAAAAAGACAAAATGATCAAACCATCTTACATAAATAGTCCAAACTATGTCGATGAACTTATCATATTCCACGGTAACATCGATCAAAACATTTTTGCAAATGAAGAGTCCTAGCTGAGCATGTTTTACTGTGGTCTATAATTTTGTGTGCGTTGCCTCCAAACCAATTGCATTGTACAGAAGTGCATGTTGTTCGTCCTGACATCAGCGTCCTATAATACCTCATTATTGGTTAACCAACAAAAAAACATCAACAAAACTAAGTATAGTGTCGTGTAAGAGTTAAATAAAGCTCCATTCCATCATCATCTCGTCCAATCTGTTCCTTTCTTTTTTACGTCCTTCTCATTTACTCTAATTGACCCATAATTTATGTGGGATTTGTTTATGAATTAATAAACTATAGGGTAACGACATGGGGGTTACCGTAAGCATCATTTTGTGAATACTTTCGTTCATTTACTCATTTATTGATTTGTTTATTGAAACCTACTTATTCAGGATAAATGATCAGCAATGATATACTTTTGTATCACGGTCCTGATAAAGGATACAAAACATTATAAGCAACTCAAACACAACGAACATGCATAAATGTCCGTTACACTTGAGGCATCCATTTTTTTAAAACAAAAGAATAGATAAGTAAAAAGAAAGATGCAATTTGATATAGAAAAGTAAAGAGTAGGAAGACGTTAACAAATGTAGAAGAGAAAGGGAGAGGAAGAAAATTACTATTAGCAAAAATATGACAAATAGAAGGCAGAGACAATGTAGTAAGCTGTTTTTACCATGACAATACTCCTGAATAAGAACATACAACATTAACAGGGATTTAAATTCCATAAGCATACAATATTTCAATTAATGCATCACACGAATATTCATTGAAAATAACCGATTTCAACACTCTCTTTAACATGATATACTTTATTTTCTGTTAATTTTGTTTCAAGGAATGGCATTATTTGCATTGCAAACAAACTATCTGTATTTCAGTTTTTGAAGAGATAAAAGCACTTTGGGGTGTCATTTACTTACCAGGAAAAAAAGCCCACACAAGGCAAGGAATATCCTTAATCCACTCAAAGGTAAATCAACCATGATGATGATTTTCTTTCAAAAAATCCCTCTCTTCGATCGATATTGTCAATGGAGTTAAGGAGTTATGAAGAATATTCGGACGAATCCTGAACCTTTATATACTTTGTTTCCTGTTTAGAATCAAGGGAAGTCATTTTCGTCCTTCTCAAAATGTAAGTAACCAGTGTTTTTCTCCTTTGAATTCGTCGCCCCCTACTTTGCAAGTCTTCCTCCAATAATTTGTTTATTTAACGGAAGAAAACCCAAGCAGAAGGACCTAGGAAACACTAAAGATGAAGATGATTTTGCAAGCTCTGCTGTAAAAACGCTGTTATCTTGATACGTTTAGTTTGCGAAATGCTCAATGAGAGCGCGATGCAAATAAGAGACACATAAATACAGTCTGATGTTAGGCGTTTATCACCATGGTTTCAAACACAGACTTTGTTATAATGTTTCGTGGAATGATGTGGCGTGTAGATGCAATACATGGTTTATCTCTAATTGATGTCCCGGTCACACCAACAAGTCCGACACCAAAGCAAATAGTTTTCTTACCTCCATCGGCCAAGAATCGGTCGGTTCCGAGTCAATTTGGTGGTCTGAACATGGACCTAGTAGATGTAAGGTGTGAGTAACATATCAGTACTTTCTTTTCAATCCCCCCTCTTTCTGTCTTTATATAAAATTCTTTTGTTCAATCTTTCATGTTCTCTATTTGTTCACTTTGTTATCAATCATATTACTTTGTGTTCTTATTTCTCATTCAAATCAAGCTTTAATGGTTAATTGACTATTCCATCTCGTTTATTCTTGTATTATTCCCCTACTTCTTTGTAGCGGCCTCTCTTTTTGCGTCTCACTTCCCCCCTCTTTATTTAGCATCTAAGCCATTTAAAAAGAAAAAGTTATGTTAAGTCTTTTCTTTAATCTCCTTAATTCACACTCCCTTTCTCTCCGTCTCTCTCATACGTACGCGATTGCGCACACACATACGCTTGCACCCCCCCCCCCACACACACACATACATACACACTCATTCCCTTCTTCTCTCTCTTTCTCTTTATCCCTCTCTAGGTTTTCAACCAAAATAATGTTCTATCTTTGTTTTAATTACCAAATTCGAAAGAGGTCCCTCTACTCGACGAAGCATTGAACTATAACATATAGCACGAGGTTCAATGAAATGTACTTTGATGTTGAAAAAGAAGAAGATAGAATTACATTTGCATAATATGAATGGTTGTTTTAAGGTTAAAGACCCGTTTTGGAAATACCCCTCTCTCAAAAAATGAAATGGAAGCTCATATTACCAATCATGTGAGAGAATATGTTTTGACTAATACGTGATCATACAAATTTTGCCGGGAAACCGCCTACTCATTGATATATTTGGTAAAATATTATATTTATCCGGACTGGATAGATATAGGGTAGTCCCATATACATCTTTCTGTGTACAGTGCTTGTAACTTAACCAAGACTGGGGCAAATTTCTTATAATTGTGATGATTCCAGAACGTTGCAGTACACACCAATACGTAAATGCTAGATGATCAACCTTTTCTAATCGATTCCACAACGTTTCTTTCACAATGCAATCGCATGACCAGAACTGGTCAATACCTTTAAGGTTTTAAGCTGCCCCGTCGGCAGGCTACTCTCCGATTCATTTCGGTAGAGTCGTTTTCAAAAAGGATGAATCCGAGGGAAATCTGTTCAAGTTAGTATAAATCTTCAATGCGAACGAACCCCTCGTGTCTACGTACACGGCTGCATCAATATCCCCACGCATCTAGCCTTTACACAAGGCCACATGTATGATAGACGACGAGCGACTAAAAAGAGACTTATCGCGAAAACCAGAGTGAACGCCAGAGCGAGTAGCGCATCCAAGTAGCCTTAAGCAATCCAGGTTGGATTTCTTATGTTAACCTTAGTTTCCGACTGGAATTCTCTACCGAAATGGTAGCGTCCAATCACCGAACATATCCTCGCATTACGTCAGCATATAGTATCCAACCCACACACACACGGAGTAAACTGTACGTAGTACAAACACGGACCTACTATGAACTGACGTTCGGGCCAAGACCACTGACCTCTACATGGAGCGAAAACGAGACTGGTTCATTTTATATACAGGGAAAGTCCAATTATCTCACTTATGATTGTTAGCATAAGTCATCAAATGCTTCCTATTTCATTTTTATTTTGCATGTAAAATAAATTTGAATGTGATATTTTGTATCTATCAATTATATGTTTATCTCATAGGCAAAACGTATTTACGTCTTTTACCTTTTCTTACATGTTTTGATAATGAACGAATCACTAACGAAGCCAACTGGGGGATGGCAGCTCTAATTGGTCAATAAATCCAAAGCTATGAATAATTCATGCGGAGCAGTAAAATCTAGATTGCAAAAGGCTCTCGCGGTTACCGCCACTCGATTGCGCGTTCACCATGGGTCTCTAGATTCATCTCAGCCGCTGATTTGGATGGAAAATAGCCAGAGTCACGAGGCTTTGTCAAAAGACTACCACGCACCATGCTATTAATACCCTTCCTTTCCCCGCATATATTGACTTCAATTCAATTCAATTTTATTTTTATTTGTATGCACCACAGTAATTCTATGTATGATAGTGTCACGTTACAGTATAATTCAGTGTACAGTGTACCTTGTATTAAACAGAATAATTCATTAGTAATGAAATTGTAATCGGTCCTGGCGTTTCGACATCCACTATATTTTGTTATTACTAATCCATTATTTAGTGAATTAAAACTCATGGTGGTTTCCACTTTACAATTTACAAGGATACCAATTTAAAAAAAAAATCCTAGCTAGTCATAGCAAACATAAACTCATTTCTCGAAGAAGAAAAAAGGGTGTGGAGAGAGAAATAGAGTGAGGGTGAGAGTAAGAGAGGGACAGTAAGAGAGAGAGAGGGAAAGAGTAAAAGTGGCTGTGTGTGCGTGGGTGAGAGAGGGTGTGTGTGTGTGTGTGCGTTGGTGAGAGAGAGAGAGAGAGACAGAGAGAGGGAGAGTGCAGATTAGCATGCACGTAGCCACGGGGGGGGGGGGGGGAGGGGGGGGGGGCACGTGGCCAAAAATTGCCAAGATCGGTTGAACTTTTTTAGACCCCTCCCCAGGACGTCGATCAAGTACATGTATGTGCCCCCCCCCCCCCCCCAAACATCAGACTCTGGCTACGGCCCTGCAGATTAGAGAGAACATATGGACCACATGGTAAACGGAATTAAGGCATAACGGAAAAGGGAACAGAAGGAGAAGAGGGAGGGGTAATTTTTCAATGATAGTATATACAAGGGACAAGGAACTCTGAAAAGCAAATGATGTTTTAGTTAGAGACAAAGGCAAACAAACAGATGCAACGAATATGAATAGAGAATATAGAGGAGGAACAAGGGAAAGTAATCTAATTGATAGTGTATGTAGGGAGAGATGAGGATGATATAGGTTTTTCCGGCCAATTTGGCAGAGTTTCAGTCCATTGGATAAAGCATTCTATTCAGTCAATTTAGCAGAAACGCCATTTTTGGGCGGAGACTATCATTAATAAATGCACTTCAGTCGCTCCATTTATCGTTCAACGGCATCACCCGTTTAGGTCTTCACCGGGAGCCCTACGAAATTTACATCCAGCATCAACTTTTGCCTACAGTCATTGGCAGAGGGTTGCACTTTGCCAGATGGTTGGTAAGTCAATGTGACAAAAACGTGCGATTTCTCCAATAGGTGGTTATTGGAGATGAACAGCGTTTTTGATGAACGGGAGAGTTAGTACTTAATATCTAGAAACTCTAGCAACAACTTATATTTGCCAAGGTTGTTCCATCGGGTCAATGCCGCTATGCATAAGGACCGCTATTCATAAGGTCCGCTATTTATACGGACCACTTTTCATAATTTGAGAAAAGGGTCATTGTTCATATGGGTCATTATTCGTAAGGACCGCTATTCATAATCAAAGAAGAGGGTCGGTATTCATAATACGAAAAAAGTGACGCTATTCATAATAGGGGAAGAGAGTGGCTATTCATTACACGAAACGAGGGTCGCTACTCATAATGCGGAATGAAGGTCACTATTCATAAGGGTCATTATTCATGATACGAAATGAGGGTCGCTATTCGATATTTCCATTCCGTCTCCATACCGGATCGTTACCGCTTACAACGTCCTCATATCAGCTAGTGTCACCGTGTTGGCCGTTCTCTCGCCGGGTCTCACTGGGTCCTTGCTGGGTCCTCACAGGGTGGGTACAGACCCAGGGGCGTCGCCAAAAGGGGGGATGTGGGGGGTGCGACACCCCCCACCTGTCAGGATATTGTCGGTAAAATTGCGCTGCCGTCGGGAAAAAGAGAAAAGGGGGAGGAAAAAAAAGAGAGGGAAAAAAAGAGAGGGAAAAGAAGAGAGGGAAAAAAGAGGGGGAAAGGGCAAAAAAGAAAAAAAGAAAAGGAAAAGAAAAGAAAGAAAGGAAAAGAAAGGAAAGAAAGGAAAAGAAAGGAAAGAAAGAGAAGAAAGAAAGAGGAAAAAAAGAGGGAGGAGAGGAAAGAAAGGAAAAGAAAAAAAGAAAGAAAGGAAAAAAGAAGAAAAAAGAGTGAAAGGGAAACAAAAGAAACGGGGGATGAAAGAGAGGAGAGAGAGGGGAGGTAAGAGTCTAAGAGAGGAGGAGTGGGAGTAAAAGAGAGAAGGGGGTTGTTGGGTGGAGTCGTCTCGTCGAGGGAGCAAGAAAACACGGGTAAATATGTTGCTGTGTCGGTATTTTTGCTCGATTTTCGTGAATTCGGTGAGATGTATATTGCCGGTCGGCCGACAAGTTTTTTTCCCTACGATTTGTGACTTCTTATCCGCTGTGACGACTTCGAGACTGACTACAACTACAATACTTATTTTATAGAAGTTTCACTTTCCTATAATATCAGCTAAAGAAATCAGAGGTTTAAAATTTTCGGGGAAACTAAATTCAAACAAGGTTTAAGAGTCAACAACGGTACGACGAATCGTCTTCATTTCTATATATTGTGATGAAACGCCAAAAATTCCGCGCTTCGCGAGGAAGGGGAAACTTCATTTAGACGAGTCGAAAACGGTACAACGAATCGTCTTCTTTCTCTAATAATTTAAGGAAACGTCAAAGCTTCCGCGCTTCGGGCGAGTGTGTGAAACTGAATTCAGGCAAATAGGGCTTATTAAAAGTCGAAAACGGTACAACGAATCGTGTTCTTTCTCTAATAATGTGAGGAAACGTCCAAGCTTTCAAAACTGAATTCAGATAAATAGGGCTTAATAAGATTCGAAAACGGTACGAGGAATCGTCTTCCTTTCTCATTATTGTGATGAAACGTCAAAAATTCCGCGCGATTTGCGCAGAAGGGGAAAAATTCATTCAGACGAGTCGAGAACGGTACGACGAACCGTCTTCTTTCTCTAATAATTTAAGGAAACGTCAAAGCTTCCGCGCTTTGCGCGAGAGGGGGAAACTGAATTCAGATGAACAGGGCTTAACAAGAGTCGAAAACGTTACGAGGAATCGTCTTCCTTTCTCTATTGTGATGAAACGCCAAAAGTTCCGCGCTTCGCGCGGAGGTGGACAACTTCATTTAGACGAGTCGAGAACGGTACGACGAATCGTCTTCTTTCTCTAATAATTTAAAGACACGTCGAAGCTTCCGCGCTTCGCGCGAGAGGGGGAAACTGAATTCAGACAAAATTAATAGGGCTTATTTAGAGTCGAAACGGTACAACAAATCGTGTTCTTTCTCTGATAATTTAAGGAAACTTTAAAGCTTTCGCGCGAGAGGGGGAAACTTAATTCAGACAATATTAATAGGGCTTATTTAGAGTCGAAAACGGTACAACGAATCGTGTTCTTTCTCTAATGATATGAGAAAACGTCAAAGCTTTCGCGCTTCGCGCTAGAGGGGGAAACTGAATTCAGATGAATAGGGCTTATTAAGAGTCGAAAACGGTAGGACGAATCGTGTTCTTTCTCTGATAATTTAAGGAAACTTTAAAGCTTTCGCGCGAGAGGGGGAAACTTAATTCAGACAATATTAATAGGGCTTATTTAGAGTCGAAAACGGTACAACGAATCGTGTTCTTTCTCTAATGATATGAGAAAACGTCAAAGCTTTCGCGCTTCGCGCGAGAGGGGGAAACTGAATTCAGATGAATAGGGCTTATTAAGAGTCGAAAACGGTAGGACGAATCGTCTTCTTTCTCTAATAATTTAATGAAACGTCAAAACTTCCGAGCTTCGCGCGGGAGGGGGAAGCTTCATTCAGACAAGGATGAAGAGTCGAGAACAGTACACCGAATTGTCTGCTTGTTCTCATAATTTAATGAAACGTCAAAACTTCTGCGCTTTGCGCGGGGGGGGGGGGGAACTGAATTCAGAAAAGGATAAACAGTCGAGAACGGTACAGCAAATCGTCTTCTTTTTTATCATAATTTAATGAAACGTCAAAACTTTCGCGCTTCGCGCGGGAGGGGGGGGGGAGGGACTTCATTCAGCCAAGGATTATCAGTCGAAAACGGTACAATTAATCGTCTTCTTTTCCTAATAATTTAAGGAAACGTCTAAGCTTCCGCGCTTCGCGCGGGAGGCCCATCACCCTCACCCCCCTGAGCGCGCTTTTAAGTGATTCTCTTGCTCACTACCGCCCCTCCCTAAAATAAGATCCTAGTTCCGCGCCTGCATTAAAATAAATAGCTATGATGCTGACTAAATTGAAGAAATAATTCGTATATTTATGTCGTCGAGGAAAATGACCATTTTGCGCATACGCAAGTACTATAGATAGTCGATAGG